>ML301769.1:0-52310 GCA_005239505.1 Nicotiana paniculata
CGACCCTGAGAATAGCCCTTTGTTCTGCAATAGGTGCATCATATTATTTGTAATCTGAAAGGAATCGGCCTGTATTTGAGGAACCAATATCGCTGTGCCCAGATTCTCAGCTGTGGGTTGTCCAGTCGTATAAAGGAGCTTCAGCGACTGGGTCCACCACATCATCCCCATGATTATTCCGGTTGTGTTGATCTTCCATGTCNCAACACTTAGCAAACGTTAAACGTTAAATGTGAAAACGAAAATTTTAAAGAAAATTGACTATGTTTCAGAATTTTGTATTTCTTTCAACTCAATTGATAATTCCGTTAATTCCCCGGCAACGACGCCAAAATTTGATCACGCTAAAATTTTGTCTTATATAAAGATTAACGGGCGCTGCAAATATAATATGGGGTATTAAGACCAAAGTCGATCCCACAGAGAATTGAACGTATCAACTGAGTCTATAAAATACTAACGGGTTCATCCCCATAATCAATAAAAATATATTAATATCAAATGAAGTTCATCCCCAACGGGTTCTACCAAAACCCTAGATTAAAACTTAGCTACTCATGTTTAAACTAAACAANTCCCCTAATGCCAGGGGGGCCTGGCTTTAGGGGGAAAACGCCCGCCTATTGCCCGGGCGTCTCCTTTTGCGTATTTTCGATGTATTTGCATCCATTTAGCTCCGTTTCCATCTCCAATCCACCTACACATAAAATAAACTCCATTAAGCACATAACAAGTGTATTTTTATCATTAATGCGCATAAAATGTAAGGTATATCACATGTTAAACTATGCAATTTAGTCTCGCATCAATGCCCCAAGAAAGTTACTGAGCCAAGACAAAACTCACACTTGGAGAACTTTGCATAAAGTTTCTCCTCCCTCAATCTCTGTAAAACCACTCTCAAATGCTGAGCGTGCTCCTCCTGGCTACGCGAGTACACCAGGATGTCATCAATGAACACAATAACAAAGGAATCCAGATATGGCTGAAACACGTTGTTCATCAAAAGCATGAACGTTGTTGGGGCATTGGTCAGCCTAAAAGACATCACCATAAACTCATAGTGACCATAACGAGTCCTGAAAGCTATTTTGGGAATATCAGAATCCCGAATCTTCAGCTGATGATACCCGTAACTCAAGTCAATCTTGGAGAACACCCTGGCTCCCTAAAGCTGGTCAAACAAATCATCAATACGAGGCAAAGGATACTTATTCTTGACTGTAATCTTGTTCAATTACTTGTAGTCAGTACACATTCTCATGGAACCATCCTTCTTCTTCACAAACAACACTGGTGCACCCTAAGGTGACATACTAGGCCGAATGAACCCCTTATATAGGAGTTCCTGAAACTGCTCTTTCAATTCCTTCATCTCCACTGGTTCCATACGATAAGGTGGAATAGAAATAGGTTGAGTGCCTGGCACCATATCAATACTGAAATCAATATCCCTGTCAGGTGGCATGCCTGGCAGGTGTACCGGAAACACGTCCAGAAAGTCACGAACCACAGGGACAGAATCAATAGTGGGAACCTCAACATTGACATCCCTCACAAGATCCAAATACGATAAACACCCCTTATCTACCATACGTTGGGCCTTCAGATAGGAAATCACCCTACTAGGCACATACTTAATAGAACCTCCCCACTCAACCCTTGAAAATCCTGGCATAGCTAAGGTCACGGTCTTAGCGTGACAATCAAGAACAGCATGACACAGAGATAGCCAATCCATGCCCAATATAACATCAAAATCAACCATGCTAAGCAACAACAGGTCCATTCGGGTCTCTAGACCTCCAATAGATATCACACATGACTAATGCACACGGTCCACAATAATAGTATCGCCCACCGGAGTCAACACATGAGCCGATGCAACTAGAGACTCACGGGGCATATGCAGAAAATAGGCAAAATATGATGAAACATAGGAATAAGTAGAACCAAGGTCAAATAAGGCCAAAGCATCTCGGTGACAGACTAAGACAATACATGTGATCACTGCATCTAAAGCCATAGCATCTGGCCTGGCTGGAAGTGCATAAATACGAGCCTGACCTCCGCCTGCACGACCTCCCCCTCTAGGGAGGCCCCCAGCGGTCTGACCCCCACCCCTAGTTGTCTGGGCGGGTGGTGAAGTAACTTGAGCCGTAGTCGAGGGTTGACCCTTCTGCTGAGAAGACCCACCAAGGTGACGAGGGAACTGCCTCCATACATGTCCACACTCGAAGCAACTCCCTAGAGCTGGAGACGGGGACTAAAAGAAACACCTAGCACCAGAATAGCCACCAGAAGAACGATGCATATAGGAACCCTGAACTGATGGTGCTCGAGCTACGCTCTGGGCTGGAAGGGCACTGAATGATGAATGGCCCAACTGAGAACTGCGGGACCATGCTCCGAAGATGCACCACTATAGGCTGGGCGGACTGGCTGAGGAGGCCTAAATGAACGGCATCTACCATGCTGAAACTGTCCTCTGGAAGGAGCACCGCTGAAACTTCCAGATCCACGAGGCCTCTTGACCTCCCTCTCCTCTCACTCCTGGCGGCGAACTGACTCAATATCTCGAGCCGTATCAACAACCTGCTCGAAAGTAGCACCTGAAACTCTCTCTCTGGTCATCAGAATATGGAGCTAATAAGTGAGGCCATCCACAAACCTCCTAATCCTCTCTCTCTCAGTAGGAACCAACTCTGTGGCATGACGGGCTAGCTCAGAAAACCTCATCTCATACTGCGTCACTGTCAACTCTCCCTAGTGCAGCTGCTCAAACTACCTACGCAGCTCCTCTCTGTGAGACTGGGGAACATACTTCTCTAAGAAGAGAGTAGAGAACTGCTGCCAAGTAAGGGGTGTTGCACCAACAGACCTACGCCTCTCATAGGACTCCCACCAAGTAAAAGCAGCCCCTGAGAATTGGAAGGTAGTAACGAGACCCCACTGGTCTCCAGTATCCCTGCAGTGCGAAGCATCCTCTGACACTTGTCCAAGGAACCCTGGGCATCCTCGCCCTCAACACTACTAAATATCGGAGGCTGAAGTCTACCAAATCTCTCCAACCTACACTGCTCATCATCTGGCATGACTGAAATCACAAAATCCTGAGGTGGGGCAACTGGCCCGGCTGGAACTACCTCCATGGTCTGAAGCCCCTGAATAACCTGCTCTGATGTACGGGTAGCTGGAGTCTGAGTGCCTCCCCCGGCTTGAGAAGCAGCAGCAGTAGAAGAAACAACGACTGTCAGTGCAAGACTGGTGCACACAGTCAAAATGTGAGCCAGAGTCTCCAGAAGCCTTGGAATCATAATAGGCACTGCCGGTGCCTGCACGGGTCCCGCTGGAGCATCTACGGCGGGGACCTGATCCTGAAAAGTAGGTGGATCCATGGGTACTGCCCCGGCTGCTGCACGGGCCGCAACCCTCCCTCTGCCACGGCCTCGACCTCTCGCTGGTCTAGCTGGTGTCTTGTCACCCTTATCGGTAGTGCGAGTCCTCGCCATCTGTGAGAGAATGAAAACAACAAAAGTTTAGTTTTGAGAATCAACAGATTCACACGACAGAATTCAAGAATATGATATTATTCCTAAGGGTTCTGCAGCCTCTCGAAGATAAGTACAGACGTCTCCATACCAATCCACAAGACTCTACTAAACCTACTCATGACCGGTGAGTCCTATATAACCTAGGGCTCTGTATACCAACTTGTCATGACCCCAAATACGAAGATCGCCGTGATGGCGCCTATCGTGATACTAGGCTAGCGATTCCACCCGGAAAACAACATAAGGACTTTCCCTTAAATACGAAACTATTCGATATTCCACAAAATTCTTTCTGTTAAGCAGTTTAAAGAAACAAAACGAATAAAATAGTTTATACACTGCCCCAAAACCTGGAGTCAACCATCATGAGCATCTACAAACAATACCATGTAGTACTATTTCCTTACTACAACCAGTTCTAGGAAATGATATCAAATAACAGGATAAGAAGGGAAAGAGGGCATGTTGCGGAAGCCAAACAGCTACCTAAAAATCCCGAACAAAACTCCAAGAGAATGTGAAAACAGCTAGCGCTCAGATCCAGCACTTGAATCTGCACACAAGGTACACAGAGTAATGTGAGTACGCCAACTCAGCAGTAATGAAAGTAAATAATGTCTAAGGCAACGAAACACGTAAAATTAGTCATAAAATACACAAAGAATGAACTCCTTCTTTCAAAAAACACAAATACGATGCCTCACAACATTTAAAAATCAATCTCGGTAAAATATCATTTGAAATGTGCCTTCTCACAAAATCCATAGAAATCAAGGTAATTCAAAATAGAAATCATAGATAGCCTCTCGGGAAAAAACATATTTCATAAATCACCCCTCGGGCATAACATCCCTCAGAATCAGTCACTCAGCATGCCTCACCATCACTCTGTATCAGCCCCTCGGGCCACCTCACAGTCTCTCATGCCTCATATTCACTCGTCACTCGGCACTCGGCACTCTTACTCGGTAGGTACCTACGCTCACTGGGGTGTATACAAACTACGGAAGGGCTCCTACAGCCCAAGCACTAATATCAAGCCATCTCGTGGCATAATCACTCAAGCTCTCGGCCTTTCACATATCATAAGCAATGTAACATGCTGCAGCTGCAGCCTGATCCCATAGCATCCTCACAACATAGGCCATCGGCCACACTCAGTCAGAAATCTCTCAAAAATCCACTCGGGCTATTAGTAAAACGGGGTACTCGACACAAAATATCATTTTATATCTCAAAATAGTGTAAATAAGACCAAGTTTTGAAATCAGTTGTACATAATATGGCTGAGTGAAAATCATAAGTCAACACAGTGAGGAATAGCAGTAAAAGCCCCCAAAGGGTCCAAATACATGGCATTCCGCCCAAATGCAACATTCCACCCAAAACATCGTAATAATATTTAAAACATGAAATATCATATGATTTAGAATAGAATACACAACTCAATAGTTATCACGGGATGGACCAAGTCACAATCCCCTATCGGTGTACTCCACACACTCGTCATCCAGCATGTGCGCCACTCTAAAAATAGTGAGAAAATACAAAGTCCAGGGTTTCATACCCTTAGGACAAGATTTACAGTCATTACTTACCTCAAACCGGCCGAAATACTAATCCACAATGTTCTTGCCTCTCGAATCGGCTCCCGATTGTTCCGAATCTAACCAAAACCAGATTAATATCATCAATATAGGCTAAAGGAACAAAGCCCAGTCGAAAATTATCAAATATTACCAAAATTACCGAAATTAGCCAAACCCGACCCTCGGGCCCACGTCTCAGAATTCAATAAAAATCACATCACAAGAATCCCCATCCTTTCTCGAGTCTATACATATAAAATGCATCTAAATCCAACCAGAAATGACCCCTCAATTTCTCAATTTAAGTCTCAAATTCCCAAGCCTTAAACCCCCAATTTATACCATTAAATTTAACTAATTCCATGCTTAATCCGTCAAATATCAACATAGAATCGAGTTTTAGGTCCAAGATACCTCCATGGAAATCCCTTGAAATCCCTCTTCAATTTACTCCCAAAAGCCTCGACCCGTATGAAAATATGATGAAAATGCCTAAAATTTGCGAAGGCAAGTATTTATATCCTCTGCCCAGTGAAAACCGCATCTGCGGCCTTTTCCTCGCACATGCGGACCCGCACCTACCATCCTAAGTGCGCACCTGCGAATTCCCACTTAACAGACCACTTTCGCACATGCGCTCCACTTACCGCATTTGCGGACTCGCAGATGCGGCCCAAACTTCCGCTATTGCAGTTCCTTCCCAGCTCCCCCATTCTCGCACCTGCGATGGCCAACCCGCACCTGCGGCCACCCGTCCACATCTACAGGATCACAGAACAGCAAACACTAGAAAACTCTAATGCCAAAAATCTCATCCGTCAACCATCTGAACTCATCCAGAGGCCCTCGGTACCTCAAACAATGGCACCCCCAAGTTCTATATGATCACCAAAACTTATTCGAACCCTCGGAACACCCAAAACCACATCAAGACACCAAATAAATCCATAATTCGAGCCTAAGGATTTCTAACTTTCGAAATTTGCCAACGATACCAAAACCAACCAAAACATGCCCGAATGACCTGAAACTTTGCACACTCATCCAAAATGACACTACAAACCTGTCCCAACTTCTGAAATTCCATTCCGACCCCGATAGCTAATTTTCCACTGCCGACCGAAAATTGCCAAAAACTAAATTTTGCCAATTCAAGCCTAATTCTCTTCCGGATCTCTGAATGACATTCTGAACACACTCCTAAGTCCCAAATCACCTAACAAAGCTATCTGAGCCACCAAACCCTCATTCCGAGATCGTTTACCTAATAGTCAATCTCTGGTTGAATTTTCTAACCATAAGTCCAACTTAAGAGACTAAGTGTCTCATCTCTCACCATGACCACTCTGAACCCGAACCAACCGACTCAACATGAAAAAATTAGGGGTAACAACACATAATAAAGCAAAAATAGGGGAAACAGGGCTAAACTTATGGAACGACCGGCCGGGTCATTACAGCGCTGCATCTTTAATGGATGCAGGTGGATTCACAGCAGGTGGCTTTGATTAGTGATAGCGGTATAACCTCTTCCCAGCTGACATGGTGAGCCGCACTTCATTTCGGGTTCGTGTATCTTTTGTTCCTTGTGTATTAAGTTTTGACTATAGTCAAGGCCTTGTTTCCTGCACTATCATAGTACTCCTTTATATCTATAAGAGGCTCCATAGGCATAGTGTGGGTTGTATATTGGTGTCGGTAAAGTAAAACCAGTAATGTTTTATTTATACCACTTGTTACACTTCAAACTATGAAAGTGTATATATTATGAGACTTATAAATGATGTAACTAATGCCAATTAATTGGTGTTGCTCACATGATCTTCTTCTAGTCTAATTAATAAAAATAGATCTTCTCTTTATTCTTGGGTAAGTTCGGGTGGAAAGTATTGCACAGGCTTGCTCGGCTGTGTTATCTCGGTTGAGCGCCGGTCGTTCTACTTGCGGTCGGGGCGTGACAGACTTTGCGTTGTTGACTCAAGATTATTATAATAATTTAGATGATGAGAAAAGGTGTTAGTTACATCTATCTAGGATTTTAGAATCACGTAGAAGTAATAGAATGAGAATTGGGTGAAGAAAACACCATTAATGAGGGCTATGAAGCCTTACACCCATAAGGTGTTTGATAAAATTCCTAAGTTACCAAAACGTGAGGTGTAGTGATAATATTGGTTCCTCTTGATATATATTTCCATAGATTATCATGAAAGAGGCGACAAACATTATGATACGCTTAAAGGGACAAATTCAACGTATGTGAGGCTAACTCTCTATGTTTGGGAATGTTAATGATTCTCACTACACTATGTTTCTTTTACAACGTTACTAATTGCTCTAGAAATATAATTAAGCTTAGTTCCTTGAATAATTGTGGAACTTCTATTGTCTAGCTCCACAATTCGTTCATGACTTTCCTTCTGAGCATTGTGAGCTTAGTGCTTAATCAATATAGACTTGTGTTTGATGCTCATGAGTCTTAGTCCAGATTACTCAACATGTCATAAACAGTTGAAGATTGAGTTTTCATACGTAGTTCAAGATTACGTATCCTAGTCTAGTTCTATTCCGCATTCCAGTATCATGTAACTCAATATGATTCAGTATTTTAGTATCATGTATTGTATTATGGTTCTCAGTTCCTTATTTTAAATCCTTGAACGTTGAACACCTGTATTCTGGCCTGAGGCTGCAGTTTATGCTTTATGTATCTTTGGGCCTAGGGCTGCTGTTTATGCTATATGCATATTCTGCCTAAGGCTGCAGTTTATGCTTAATGCATCATTGGGCCTGAGGCTGCAATTATGAATACATATACTTAGGCTCGAGGCCACAATTTTTGCACACACACACACACATGTATATATATATAGGGCCTAAGGCCGCAGTCTATTTATACAGATTAAATAGGTGATTCATCATTCATAATAGGGAGTATTCGTATCCTTACTTCCTTTGTTTTGTTCAATTATCTATTATCAGTTATCAGTTATCAGTTATCATTTCAGTTCAGTTTCAGCAGTTGTCATTTAAGTTCTCTTATCAGCTCAGCTTCAGTTTCAGTATTTATAGTTCTTTCTTCCAATTGTTTTACATACCAATGCAATTCAAATGTACTGACGTCCCTTTCACCCGAGGCCTGCATCTCACGATGCAGGTAACAATTTTCAGGTTAACGTTTCAGAGCGCTAGGATTCTCATACCAGCTATTTGGTGAGCCCCAGTTCTTTCGAGGCATTATCATTACTTTACTGTCTTCCAGTATTTAAAGACAGTTGGTGTTTTCAGTAATTCATTAGATGCTTAATAGACTAGAGTAATGGTTAGACAGAGTCACATGCTTTTCATGTTAAGCAATATTGGCTTCAAATATGTTTCAGACTTATATTAGTATTGGTTCCCCAAGTACATGCAAGTATATGTGGCCGTCAAGTAATAAAGTGACTCGAAATTCGGATGTCAAACCCACAGAGACTTAGATTAATCATTAACTAAGCAAACTAAAATAAATTTACTATCCAAGATAATCAAAAGTTTAACTTTTCTATTACAACTACTATTGCGAAGCTTAAACACGTAACCAAGGGAGATATAGATTCCAGGGTTGCGGTCAATTTATCAATACTATTGAGTTCGTAATTACACATGTTAATCCAAATTATCTATGATTTCTAGTTGACCAGATCAATTATATAAATAGCATGTTCCCACAATACTATATGTCTATCCATAATATATCAACCTTATATTCCTATGGTCTTGAATGTATCATAAACGAATGTAAACGATATTCAACTAAGCAATACTTTTACGTATATTCCTATCCTAACCGCGAAATCTTTCCCCGAGCCACGGGTTCAAAAATAAGCTCTCTCTAATTCTACTCTAATCTAAACACGGCTTTCCCAAGCATAGTATAGATAGTAAATAGAACTCAACTGCTGGCCAAATAATTAAGAAATTATGCACAGAATTAGAGAAACAAATAAAGATGATAACTTGAATTAACGGTAATATAATTAATAAACTTCAATATTCAAGAAAACCACAACCCTAGAACGTGAAGTTTAGCTCCACATAGACATGGTATCAAAATAACAAATCATCAAGAAAAAGCAAAGATTACTAAGTTTGATGGAAGAAAGATGGAATTTGATGAATTCCGGCCCTCCACGGTGGCTCCGTGCTCTCTCCGTGTCTAAAATTCCTGTAAAAGTTGTGTTTAAGGACTATTTATATGTGTAGGATAAAATCCTAGGCGAAATAACCAAGTCCAAAACCAAAAAGGAGACAAAATAAGCTCGAAACCCGCATGTCGCCATGTGGAACACGCGATGAACCTCGCACTGGACCTCGCGCCGTGAAGCCTAGCGCGAGGAATTTCTCTCGCATCGCGTGCTTCTTTGCCACTTCACGTTATTGCCTTACGTGTTTGCAATCAAGTGTAGTTTTTTTGCGCTTCTTGTCTTCTATTTCCTCCACGCATCCATTTCTCCAAGGTAATGACTTTCTTTCCTTTCTTTATTTTTGTTTTACTTCATCCCATCATTGTCCCATAATTTTTTCACGACCCCAAATCCTAAGCCGACTGTGATGGCCCCTATCATGGAAGTAGGCTAGCCAATCCTTACAGACTATCATAATGTTTCATAATTTCCCAAAACTAGCAGATTTAAAACAGAAAAAATGAGATAAGCAATTTATACACTTCCCCAGGACCTGGAGTCAACTGTCATGAGCATCTAGGACTGTAAATACAATGTACAATAAAGTGACTTACTACTACAAAAGTCTGAAATACGAAAGACAAAAACTATGAACTAAGGAAAAGAAAGGAGGTGAGTTGGGGACGCTAAGCAGCTACCTCGATCCTTGATCAAACTCCAAGCACGTCCGAAAATCAACTAGTGAGATGGTCTGGTACCTGGATCTGCACACAGAGGTGCAGGGAGTAACATGAGTACGCCAACTCAGTAAGTAATCAAAGCAACTAGAAACTTCAGTGTTGTGACGAGCATTTATAAATCATGTAAATCCATATAATGAGTAACAGTGGAAACGAATAAATCAAGTCATGAATCTACATTTCCGAACATTTCATAAAACTCCAGTTTCCATTTAAAATCTCGTATAAAAACATTTGTCCAACATTATCATCAGAGGCTCAGTGTAAAGAAGAGTGGAAAACAGTAGTTCATAAAATATAAGCCCCTCGGGCACAGTATCACTCACAATAAAGCCTCTCGGGCAAGCCTCTATGTCACTCGTGACTCCATTATCAGTATCTCATGCTCACACTAAACACTCATACCCAGCAAGTACCATGAATACACACAACTGTTGCGGCGTGCAGCCTGATCCTTATAATATTCGCTAAGGCGTGTAGCCCGATCCATATAATAGTCGACTGCGCCCACTGGGGGTGTACAGACTCCGGAGGGGCTCCTACAGCCCAAGCACTATATTTGTTGCAGCGTGCAGCCCGATACATTATGTATATTGTGGCGTGTAGCCCAGTCCATATATAACATATATTGATACGGCGTGCAGCCCGACCCATATATAATCTATATTGTTGCGGCGTGTAGCCCGATCCATATGTAATATATAACATATATATTACTGCGGCGTGCAGCCCGTTCCATAACTATCCTCACATACTCCGCGCTCGGCCTCACTCAGTCATCCTTACAAGCCACTCGGGCAATTCATCTCAACTCACAAGACTCAGCCCAAAATACTTCTCAGAGTTTCAAAACAGTGTGATAACAATGAAAATAACAACAAGTAGATAACATGACTGAGTTCACAATTGATCTATCAAGATAGTGTCAGAATTGTGTAAAAATACCCCTGAGGGTCTAAACAGGTCGGCACAAGGCCCCAAACATGGCTCACATCCCATAAACAAGTATAAATTTCTAAAATACAGGATGTCATAAGGTTTCAAATCGAATACGCGGCGTAACAGTCTCTACGGGATGGACCAGGTCACAATCCCTATCGGTGCACGCCCATATGCTCGTCACCTAGCATGTGCGTCACCTTATTTACCAAAACAATATCAAATACCGGGGTTTCATACCCTCAGGTTTAGAGTTATCGTTACTTATCTTAAAACAGCCCAAAAGCTACTCCGGGATGCTCTTGCCCCTCGAATTGGCTCCCAAATGCTCCGAATCTAACCAAAACCAGATTAACATCATCAATTTACGCTAAAGGAACAAAACCCAATCGAAAACTATCAATTTTAAGCACAATTCCCGAAATTGGCCAAATCTGAGCCCCGGGCCCACGTCTCGGAATTCGATAAAAATCGCATCACATGAATCCTTATCCCTTCCCGAGTCTACACATATAAAATGCATCATAATCCGACCACAAAAAAGTCCTAAATTCCTTAATTACAAGTCTCAATTTCCCAAGCCCTAAACCCCCAATTTATGCCATTAATCCACAAATTCCAAGCCTAATCTATCACATAATAACATAGAAACGAGTTTATAGTCAGGGAAACTTACCTCCAGTGAAGACTCTCGAATTCCTCCTTCAAATTGCTCCCAAATTAGCTCAACCCTCATGCAAAAATGAAGGAAATTCCATTTATACCTCCTTCCCAGTTAAATCCGCGCCTGCGGACCATTCTTCGCACCTACGGACCCGCACCTGCGCAACTTCACTAAAAGTCCAATCTCGCGCCTACGGTGCCTCACCCGCACCTTCAGCTTCACAGGTGCAGCCCATGCCTCGCACCTGCAGCTTCCTCCAGCCTAACCTCTTTTTGCACATGCGCAGTGACCTTTGCACCTGCAGCCATCGCACCTACGGCTCCCTATCCGAGGTGCGGCCACACCAGTAAAATAACACCAGCAGCAATTTTGCTGCAAATTCCTAAGTCCAACCCTCTGTTAACCATCTGAAATCAATCCCGAGCCCCTAGAGGCCCCAACCAAACATACCAACACATCCCATAACCTCATTCAAAATCACATCAAATTCAAGCCTATGAACTTTGAAACTTCTAAATATTTCCAATGATGCGAAACCAACCAAAACACATCCGATTGACCTGAAAATTTGCACACATATCCATAATGACATTACGAACCTTCTCTAACTGTCAAAATTCCATTTTGACCCCGGTAGCCTATTTTCCCCTGTCGATTGGAAATCGCCAAAAACCAACTTTCGTCAATTCAAGCCTAATTCTACACCGGACATCAAAACTTCATTCCGAACACACTCCTAAGCCCCAAATCACCTAACGAAGCTATCCGAGCCATAAAATATACATTCCGAGAAATCGTTTACCAATAAGTCAACTCCCAGTTGACTTCATCTACTACTAATTTAGGAGACTAAGTGTCTCTATTCTCACCACGCTTACTCCGAACCCGAACCAACCGACCCAACACAACATAAATAGGCTAGCCAACATATGATAAAGCAGAAACGGGGAAAACGGGGCAAATCTCACAGAATGACCAGTCGGGTTTTTTAAATTTCCAATCATTAGATACTCATGACCAAGTCATTAGTATATAAAATACACCGCAAAATCTTTATTTTAATCCAATTTTATCTCCAAAATTCCTACATATAAAATAAACTCAATTAAGCACAAGTATAGGACAATTTAGCATTAAAGCACCAAAATTTAAGGTAAGTAATGCGCTAAAAAATATACAATTGTAGCCAAACATCAATTAGTGTTTTCAAACTTTGATTTATATCATTCAGACTTCCATTATATCAGCATGTGTTAGTTTAGCTTCCGCGTTCAGTATCTTAGATATCACATGTTGATTCAGTCATCCAGTTGGTTCACTCGGTCACATGTAGTCAGGCACCGGGTGCCGTGTTACGTCCAAGCCCAAGTTCGGGGTGTGACATAAGCCTAAACCCAAGAGATAGGCTGCTATACATACTTTATATAATCATAACAAACTCGATCCAAAGCTTCCCTTAAATTACAAGCACCCTTAAATACATAACAACATCATAGAGACTTTCTTTTTAACTTAGGTTAACTTTTGAGGCTATGTTTAGGTAAAACCACCTTGAATTCAACTTGGAACCTTGTATAACTGTTAGGGAAGTGTTGAGAGAGTTTTTTAACTGTTCTTGGTCGAAAATTTCCAAAAATGAGACGTCAAATCCCTTTAAAATGTTTAAGGGTCGTCCACCGCCTAAGTGGGCCCTATTGGGAGCTGCTTGTGCGGTCTCACGAAGGCGTCAATATCTATCTACTCGGATGTCGTATCAACAACTGGTTTAATGTGTTAGTAACAAGACTCAGATATCTTCAATTTGATAGGTGAACCATCCCATAATTCCACGTATGAATGTAACTTGTGATGACCTTTGTCAACTTTTGTTCCACAACTCGCTTGATTTCAAAACGTAATACACGACCATCATATGAATCAAATGACTTATAACATAACCTCCTTATCATGTTAATAACCCTAGTATCACCCAAGAAGTACATGTTTGTATACGGTTAAAATGGGGCCACCCGATTTCACTCTTTTGATCGAGATCAGAATGTTACATCGAATGCCGACTTCGACTAAATCAAGAAGAAAAGGCACTGAGTTCGAGATCGAGGTTGGTAACAATCGAAGCCAAATGAGGATTTTATCGAGTAATATCAGGGAATTCACAATAACATAAAGGCAGATATACGTGACTGGTCAAGCATCATGGCGTAAATCTTGGAACAGATCAAATCAGGAATGAATAATTAGCTAATCATGTGATTTCCTTCCGTAAAGGGGAGTTCTAATCATTTTTAATCATCATTATTCACAGAGATCAAAGAAATATAATTCTTTCTTTCTGGCTTACATTATTTTTCATCAGCTTGCTCTATTTTCTAATTGTTCTTGCACCTATAAGTTCGAGGGTACTTGGACTCGAGGGCTGAGTTCTATCTGAACAATTGGTTTGCTTCACTTATAATTTAATTTATCGTTTATCTTCTTATTTATAAATCGGTATTGAGTGAAATCATATATCCGTAAAACCACAATATAAGTTTAATTATTATCCAAATATTAGGGTAAACAGATTGGCGCCCACCGTGGGGCTAAGGATAATAGTGATTTCTTAAAAATATTGATTCCGATAACACACACTACCTTAAGCTTGTTCATGTAAGTGTTTTTGTTTACAGGAAAAAACATGTCAAACTCACCAACAGCACCCACACATGGTGACAACAACCTCAGATGTCAAGAGAAAATGATAATATAGCCGCCCAGGGATCGAGGTGCCCCAAGCTGATCTCGAGGGAGCACCAATTGCTAATCCAGTCGATGTCAGTTCACATATCACACTAAATGCAAATTTGGGTGTTGATCCCGAAGGAAGCGTACGTAGGGAAGGCCGGTCTGGTGGTCGAGGTACGCAGGGCGATGGTGGAGTCAGCCTATAGGTGATATTCAAAATGCTACAAGATAACAAGTTGTTGTTGCACAACTACAAAACCAGCATCGAGCGCCTAGTGGGGTCAAACCAGAAGTCGTCCATAGAACCGGGATAGTGCCAAAAAGATCAAATGCCAACGACTCGGGGTGACCCCGCCATAATAAATATGCTCGAGGAACTTACTAAATGAATTGAATCAGGAGAGAATAAAATTGAGGCAAATGATAAGAAAAAAGAGACATACAACTCCCGGGTTGATAAAATATCGGGGACACCACCGATTTTAAAAGGTATGGACTCAAAAAAATTTTTGCAGAAGTCGTTCCCCCCAAGTGCGGCTCTGAAGCCCATTCCGAAGAAATTTCACATGCTAGAAATCCCTAAGTACAATGGGACCACCAATCCCAATGAGCATGTCACCTCTTATACTTACGCCATAAAAGGAAATGATTTGGAAGATGATGAGATCGAATCTGTTCTACTAAAAAAATTTGGAGAGACTCTATTGAAGGGAGAAATGATCTGGTATCACAATATACCACCTAATTCCATTGACTCCTTTGCCATGATTCTAGACTCCTTCGTAAAAGCACATAAAGGGGAAATAAAGGTTGCGACGAGGAAATCGGACATTTTCAAGGTGAAACAAAATGATAACGAAATGCTGAGGGAGTTCGTATCTCGGTTCCAAATGGAACGCACGGAACTACCACCGGCCACAGACGATTAGGTTGTTCAATTCTTCACACAAGGTTTGAACGAACGAAGTTCGGTGGCATCATGTCAACTGAAGCAAAATTTAATTGAATATCTGGCGGTAACCTGGGCCGATGTACATAATCGGTACCAAACGAAGATTAGGGTCGAGGATGATCAATTGGGGACCCCTTCCGATTCTGTTATCTGAATAGGCCCGTAGGTAGAAATCAGAAGGATATCGACAGGGAACCTCGATCGAACAGAGGCCGATATCATCCATACAACGTAGATCGCAGAAATAGTGGCTAGGATGCAATCCCATCCGAAATAATCGAAGGAACGATCGAGGGCATAGCTCTCGAGGACTCGTGAGAAAAAGTGGTTGTGATAAGCATGTTGATCCCACAGAGACACCATAATTGTCGGAGTACAACTTCAGTATCGATGCATCATGTATTGTGTCGGCCATTGGGAGAATCAAAGATACTAGATGGCCCAAACCCATACAAACTTATCCTTCCCAAAGAAACTCCAATCTAATATGCAAGTACCACAGCAGGCATGGCCACAGAACTGAAGACTACAGACAACTGAAGTAGGAAGTAGCCCGTCTATTCAACGAGGTCCATCGTCGAGAGTTCTTGAGCGATCGAGCTAAGAACCATTTCAGAGACAGGGACGCCAATAGGAAAATGAGCAGGAAGAACCACAGGACTTGATTCATATGATTGTTGGTGAGGTCGATATTCCACAAGGGTCCGTGTTCAAACGCACTAAAGTATAAATCAATAAGGAAAAAGGACCTGAGATTATGTTCCAGAAGACACTGTATCATTCAACGACGAGGAAGCAGAAGGGATCTCTCAACCTCACAATGATGCTTTGGTAATTTCTATCCTTATGAATAAAATTCAGGTTAAATGTGTATTGATTGATCCAGAAAGCCCGGCCAACATTATTCGATCGAGGGTCGTGGAGAAGCTCGGCCTACAACATCAAATCGTACCGCAGCTTGGGTCTTCAATGATTTCAACATGGCAAGTGAAACAACTAAAGGTGAAATCATTTAACTGATAAACGTAGCTGGAACTATTTAGGAAACCAAGTTCCATGTAATCGAGGGTGATATGAGGTACAACGCCCTACTCGGAAGGCCCTGGATTCACAATATGAGGGAAGTCCCTTCAACACTTCACCAAATGCTGAAATTCCTAACGTCGGATGGAGTGAAAATGGTATATGGGGAACAACATGCTGCAAAAGGAATGTTCGCGGTCGATGAGGTAGTACCAATATTGGTGCTTTCATCTACAAAGGGATCGGAGACCAAAGGAAAACAGCAGGCTAAATAGCAACCACAGCCACCAGCGTCGACTTAGTCGGAAAAACATGGAACGGAAGAGGACGACGAATACTGGATCCCTCCATCCTTCATTGTCCCCGAAGATTCCGATGCCACCAAATCAATAATCGAGGAGGTGGAACAGGTTATATTGATTGAATACTACCCGATCGAAAGGTATACCTTGGTACGGGGTTAACCCCCGAACTCAGGAAAAAACTCATTAAATTTCTTATCGATAATATGTATTGTTTTGCTTGGTCCCACTTAGATATGACAGGGATCCCACCAGAGATCACAACACATTGATTGAGCCTGGACCTGAAGTTCAGATCGGTGAAACAAAAGAGAAGGCCCCATTCCACGGTAAAATATGCATTCATCAAGGACAAGGTAACCAAACTTCTCAAAATAGGATCCATTCGGGAAGTAAAATATCCCGAATGGTTAGAAAACGTAGTTGTAGTCCCTAAAAAGGGGAAGAAACTCAGGACGTGCGTAGATTATAAAGATTTAAACAAAGCATGTCCCAAAGACTCTTTTCCTCTACCAAATATCGATCACATGATCGATGCCACGGCCGGCCACGAGATCCTTAGTTTTCTCGACGCCTACTCCGGGTACAATCAAATTCAAATGAACCCGAAGGATCAGGAAAAGACTTTGTTCATCACTAAATATGGCACCTATTATTATAATATAATGCCATTTGGGATTAAAAAAAATGTTGGTGCTACTTACCAATGTCTAGTGAACAATATGTTCGAAGAATAAATAGGTAAATCAATGGAGGTCAATATTAACGATATGCTAGTTAATTCCCTGCACACAGAGTACCATTAAACACATTTGCAAGAAACTTTCAATATATTGAGAAAATACAACATGAAGCTTAATCCTGAGAAATGCACATTTGCTTTATGATGTCAAATGGAGGAATCGAGATCAACCCTAGTAAAATCAAAGCAATTGAAGACATTACAGCCGTGGATAGCGTTAAGGACGTACAAAGATTAACGGGACGGATAGCCTCCTTAGGTCGGTTTATCTCGAGCTCTTCAGATTGAAGTCACATGTTCTTCTCACTGATCAAAAAGAAGAACAATTTTTCTTGGAACCCGGAATGCCAACAGGCATTGGAAGAGCTAAAATAGTACCTCTGGAGCCCACTACTGCTCCATACTCCGAAAGCGGATGAGCAACTCTACTTATATTTAGCAGTCTCGCAAGTCACAGTAGGTGGGGTCCTAGTTCGAGAAGAGCAAGGTACACAATTTCCTGTTTACTATGTTAGTCGAACTTTAGGTGAGGCCGAGACCTGGTACCCACACTTAGAAAAATTAGCACTTGCTCTAATAAGCGCCTCTAGGAAATTAAAACAATATTTTCAGTGTCACCCAATTTGTGTGGTGACCATGTATCCTTTTTGTAAGGTTTTGCATAATCCTGAACTCTTGGGACGATTGGCCAAATGGACCGTCGAAATCAGTGGGTATGATATCGAGTATCAACCCCGAACGCCCATCAAGTCTCAAATCTTAGCAAACTTCATGGTTGATTTCACGCCAGCCCTCATATCCAAGGTCGAAAAGGAACTGTTGCTAAGAACGGGTACATCTTCAGGGGTGTGGACCCTTTTCACTGATGGTGGTTCAAACGTGAGTTGCTAGGCATCATTTGTTGTGACGTTGCTAGGCATCATTTTGAAGCCACCCACCGACAATACAATTAGACAATCTATCAAACCTTCTAAGTTGTCTAACAACGAGGCCGAGTATGGGGTCATGATTTCAGGTCTTGAGCTGGCTAAAAGCTTGGGAGCGGAGGTCATCGAGGCCAAATGTGACTCCCTACTTGTGGTAAACCAAGTAAATAGAACCTTCGAGGTTCGAGAAGATTGAATGCAGAGGTACTTGGACAAGCTACAAGTAACATTACATCGGTTTAAAGAATGGACCCTACAACATGTACCTCGAGAGCAAAACAGTGAGGCTGATGCCCTTGCAAATTTGGGGTCATCGGTCGAAGACGATGAAATTAGCTCGGGGACTATCGTACAACTTTCGAAGTCAGTGATCGAAGAAGGTCAGGCCGAAATAAACTCCACAAGCCTAACCTAGGATTGGAGGAATAAATACATCGAGTATTTAAAGAATGGGAAACTCCCATCGGACCCTAAGGAATCGAGGACTTTACGAACAAAGGTTGCATGATTCACATTGGCCGAAGATGGAACATTATACAGAAGGATGTTCGATGGACCGTTGGCAGTATGTTTTGGTCCAGGATACACCGACTACGTCCTACGAGAAATTCGAGGGTACTTGCAGGAAACCATTCTAGTTCCGAATCACTGGTTCATTAAGTCATCAGAGCGGGATACTATTGGCCCAATATGGAAAAGGATACTAAGGAATTCATTCAAAAATGCGACAAGTGCCAAAGACATGCGCCGATGATCCACCAGCCCGGATAGCAACTTCATTCAGTCCTATCCCTATGGTCGTTCATGAAATAGGGAATGGATATCGTCGTCCCTCTGCCATCGGCCTCAAGCAAAGCTAAATTCATTTTGTTTATGACTGACTATTTCTCTAAGTGGTTTGAAGCACAGACTGTCGATAAAGCCAGAGAAAAAGAAGTTATAAATTTCATCTAGGATCACATAATATGCCAATTCAGGATACCTGCCGAAATCGTATGCGACAATGGAAAACAATTCATCAGTAGCAAAACAACAAAGTTTCTCGAAGATCATAAAATAAAAAGGATTTTGTCAACTCCGTACCATCCTAGTGCGAACGGACAGGCCGGATCAACAAACAAGACCATCATTCAAAATTTAAAGTGAAGATTGAACGACGCTAAGGGAAAGTGGAGAGAAATATTGCCCAAAGTCCTTTGGGCATATCGAACAACGACAAAATCCAGTACGGGGGCAACACCGTTCTCCTTAGTATATGGCGCCGAAGCTCTTATCCTGGTCGAGGTAAGGGAACCTAGCATCAGGTTTCGATACACAACGGAGGAGTCAAATCACGAGACTATGAATATAAGCCTCGAACTACTAGATGAAAAATGGGAAGCAGCCCTCATCCGAATGGCTGCACAAAAGCAGCACATCGAAAGGTACTACAACCGAGGAGCCAATCACCACTTTAGAATCAGGGGTTTAAATCTGAGAAAAGTCACCCTCAATACTCGAGACCCAAATGAAGGAAAACTTGGCCCAAATTGGGAAGGACCGTATCAGTTCCTCAATATCATCAAAACGAGATCCTACAAACTTGTCACGATGAACGGTGAACAATTCCCAAATAATTGGAACATATCACTCCTCAAGCGATATTATTATTAAGGTATGAACTTCTCCTTTTTCATTTATATTTTATACTAACTTGTTGCAGGTGTTCGATCGAAGGCAGTGAAGTTTTCTCCAAGCGCGAGGTCCTTAGGTCTGAAATCACGCATTGCACTCTTTTTCCCTTCGACCATCTTTTGTCCCAAATGGGTTTTTTCGGCAAGATTTTTAATGAGGCAACCATTGTTCGTGCTAACTTAGAGCAATTCAACAGTAACCGAGGCTTCTTTACAATCAACCTCGAATACTGGGGGAATCACCCTCGGACGTTATGCTTTCAAGGAACATACTTCGTGTCAATAGGGTCTCGAATAGGTAAATTCTTTAAAGGTCCAAATGCTCGAATGAACCGTGTCCATGTAGATTACTCGAGTCCTAATGACAAAACATGTACGTATGTGTAACCTATTGAAAGAAGCATTGTTTCCTTACCAGATGTTCCATGCCTTAGAGAAATTTCTACCTTACAATTTTTCTACTTAGAATTTCATACTTGTGATCTATTGCAAAAACTGGCTCGAGGGTCGATCATAACTAAAGCTCGAACGACAAACCCCGTACTCGGGGACTGCCATCCAAAAATTTTCATGTTCGAATTATTAAACTTCGAGACCATAAGACCTTAAAAAGGCAACCCTTGATTTTATAGGCCAAGGCCACCCCTCTCGGGGACTGATGCTTCGAACAAGTTCGAAGTATAACTTCGAAAATAATCCCAAGAGGCAAAATCCTAAGGCTACAGCCAAACTAACACAGTTCGAAGACGTCTGAATTCCGTAATAAAAATAGGCCTTCGAATACTTTTATAAACAGGTTAAAAAGGCTACCCTCGGCAAAATAACCAAAGGGTTTCGACAAGCCTCGAAAAATCCTAAGGGGTATTGAACTGTTCGAACCATAGAACAATTTAGTACTGAACAAAATTATGCGAAGGTGCAAAAACTTAAGTGTTTCGATAACACTAAACCCCGAAAAAACCCAATGGGTATAGACCTACTTCGTGCTAAGGCATGAAATTTTTTTTTATATGATTAAACTTTGTAAGCCAAAAAGGGAAAAAAGCCACTCTTTTGAGGCCATATCGGCCTAATTCAAAATCCTAAGGTCCGTTATACATTTTAAGTTCGAGAATTCATCCTCACTCAACTAAAACCTAAGGGTTTTCCTACTTCGAGTTCGAGAAAGTACTCACTCAACTACAAAGACTATATTAGTCTTACTTTGGTCAAATTGCTAAGTTTCAAATTCACAAACAAATTTTCACAAGGCATGAAGTGTATCAAAATTTTCATAAGGCATAAAGCAAATCAGATTTTTCACAAGTCAAAAGTTGAGACAAAGATCTAAAGGAAAAATATTTTATATGTGTGAAAGTATTTACAAAAGACCAGTCGGGGTCCTACACAAAAGAAAGAAAAAATAAAAATTACAAAAGCCCCTAACTATCCTCGAGGGCAGGTTCTTCCTCCGGCTCCTCGCCTTTTTTGGACCCACTCTTGTTGACATCATCACCATCTTCATCATCGTCGTCATCAGAAGATGCCAATATTCTAGCATCAGATTCTTGCTCTTTTGCCTTTGTTATCTCCTCGAAAAGATCAAAACCTCGAGCGTGGATCTCCTCGAGGGTCTCCTCTGAGATTGGCATTTAGCAAGTTCGGCAATCCAATGTGCTCGAGTTTGAGCAGTATCGGAAGCCTCCCTCACTTGGACTTGAGCAGCTTCACCATCGGACCGATAAATGGCCACCATCTTATCAGCCTCGTTCTTTGCTTTCTCGGCCTCAGATTTTGCCTTTGCGAGTTCGGAAGCCAGCCTAGCCTTAAGTTCCTCTATCTTCCCTGCCTGAGCCGAGCTTTTCTCCTTCATGTCTCGAAGTTGGCCTTCAATCGAAGACAACTGGGCTATAGCAGTTTCTTTCTTTGCAGCAACGGGGTTCATGCCTTCTTTCCACCCGTAGAACTCCGCCTTCACCTGATTGACCTCCTCACAAAGCTGCTCAATTTTCTCGATCTTTTTTTGAAGCTGTGATATTGAAATATCAGCTTCCGTTCCCGAGTCAAACCCTTGAGATTTTAAGAGTATCATTACCTGCTCGATCAGCTGGGTATACTCCTTGTGATCTTTAGCCAATTCTACTCGGAGGTCCTTGATCTCCTCATTTTTTTGCCTGCAGAGAAGCTTGAGGGTATTCTTCTCCTCCGAGAGCCTTTGGAGCTCGGCCTTGCATGGGCTCAGTTCATCCCAGGACTTGGAAAAAGCTTGTATGGAATAAAAAAGGAGTTAGAGAGAAGATGAAGGAATATAACATCAACAAAGGGATTAAGACTTACCTGGTTCAGAATTCGAAGAGCCTCTTTAAAGAGGCTGGAAGCATCATTTAGGTCGGTAGCATCTTGACCCCGGCAAAGAAATATCATAAGAGATCCTCTCCTCCGGGGACTCCGCCTATCTCAGGGGTCCTCAAATCTTGGGCATCCCGGATCACCTCTTTGGAAAAGACAGGAAGAGTAGGAGAGTCACCTACCATCACCGTCCCAAATAAGTCACTTGCGGCATTCTACTCAACTAGAAGGATTTCAGGATCGGCCCCTCGGATATGCTCACCATTTGACGGGATTTGAGGACTTTGCCCGAATCCTTATCTAAATCCTCCTCAGCACGAGGCGGGGCCTCACTAACCACCACTGATTCAATGGCCTTGGGGCCCCGATGGTTTTCCTCACTCGGGTCACCAACGCCGAGTCAGCATCTTCAGCTGCTTCTTCTTTCTCCCTCACCCGCTGAAGTATATGGGCAGGGACAGTATCTACCTTCGATTTTTTAATCTAACTCTTCTTCTTCTTGGTATTTGGTTCCTCAGAGGTCGAGGCCCGTTTTCTCTTTCGGAACCGGGGCCGAAGCTTCCCCCTCGCTAGACGGAGGCCTCATCATCGCATCCTTACTCAGGCCTACACACAAGAAAATTGAATAAGTAGAGAAATATATTATGATCAATTCATCAGATATGTAAGAGGGAGGCTTACCATGATTCTTGGCCTCCCATCGGCCTTTTGCCAGATCGTGCCAGCAGCGCTTGGTGTACGAAGAAGTCGAGGCCAGCTTCCAAACTCAGCTCTCAAAATCGGGGATTTCACGGGGCATCCAAGAAAGCGATGTCTCGTTAAACAAGGCATTAATATGGTAGAAGGACAAAATAATACATGGAAACTAACAGTAAAATGATACTTACGCTTCATTCCATTTCTCAAGAAATGGAATATTCTCTGTCGGCATGAGATCGGAGGTCTTCACTTGTACCCATCCAGCCTCGATCTTTGTCCTCATCGATGCTCGAGAATAATACCTTGGTTTCTCGACGCTAGAGTTTAATCAACCCTCGAAAGATACGAGGGCTATACAACCTAATGAGGTGGTCAAGGGTGAATGGCATCCCCTCGACTTTGCTTGAAAAGAATCAAAGCATGATGACTATTCGCCAAAAAGAAGGATGGTTTTGGCCTAGGGTTATCTGGTACTAACAGCAGAAGTCGATGATGACAGGGTCCATGGGACCCAGCGTGAAACGGTAAGTGTAAACACTCAAATACCCTTCCACGTGGGTGGTGATACTTTATTCGGGGGTTGGAATTATCATCATTTTATTCCCCAGTTGCAGTCTACCTTCAACTGACCGAGGTACTTCTTAGTTATCGAGCAAATGTACCCTGACATATGCTCGCATCGGCCAGGGACCGAGCAAGCTTTCTTGATCTTAATGTCGGATTTTAGGCTGCACGGACCAGGAACACACTCCTCAGGGAGCGGATCTACTGGCGTTTTGTCACTGCTCGGCCATGAAGAAGAAGTTGTCTCCTTTTGTGGAACTATTTTAGATGTTTTCTCAATTTTTATGAGTTTAAAGAAGGAAGGAAGTAATAAGACCTGGTGTTTGAATATTGACGGTGAAACCTAAAGATTAGAAAAGAATAACTTGGGAGAGGTAAAAGCTCAAAATATTGGAAGAAAGTGAAAGTAAAGTTTGATTCAACAAGGAGAAGGCCTATTTATGGGTTTACGACGATGGTTCAATTGCACAAGTGGCTGACCATCAACTGACGCTCATTAATGATTTGGGGAACTGTACCGACGGGACGCTTCTGTCACTTCCATCGCTTAGGTCACGATGACGACATCATAATTTGTCGAGGTCCAAAGAATTGAAGGCTCAATTTGTTTCTTGTCATTACACTCCAAAAAATGAGGGGACTATTTGTATACGGTTAAAATTGGGGCTACCCTATTTCACTATTTGATTGAGATCAGAATGTTGCATCGAAGGCCGATTTCGACTAAATCAAGAAGATAAGGCACCGAGTTCGAGATCGAGGTTGGTAACAACCAAAGCCAAATGAGATAGACATCGAGTAATATCAAGAACAACGCAATAACAAAAAGGCGAGATATCCGTGACTGGTCAAGGATCATGGCATAAATCTCAGAACGAATCAAATCGGGAACGGATAATTAGCTAGTCATGTGATTTCCTTTCGTAATTAGAGTTATACCATAAGTAGAATTCATCTACTATATAAAAGGAAGTTCTAATCATTTGTAATCATCATTAGTCACAGAGATCAAAGCAATATAATTCTTTCCTTCTCACTTACATTATTGTTCATCAACTTGCTCTATTTTCTAATTGTTCTTGCACCTATCAGTTCGAGGGTACTTTGACTCAAGGGCTGAGTTGTGTTTGAACAATTGGTTTGCCTCACTTATAATTTATTTTTGTCATTTATCTTCTTATTTATCAATCGGTATTGAATGAAATCACATATCCTTAAAATCATAACATAATTTTAATTGTTATCCAAATTTTAGGGTAAACAATGTTATAACTTTCCAACTTGTCGATATTCGACGAAACTTATTTTCTTCAATTTGTTTAGCTTCTAAGACTTTCAACCGTCTTGGTATTTGTTATCCATTATCTTAAAGATTTGTAACCTCCAAGGTAACATGATTAACATACTTTATGTACTTTCAAAGACGATCTTATTTCTGAGCTTACATCAATTGACTTACAACGTACTCTCATGTACAAAAACATGGGCGTAACAAGGTAGGAGGACTATAGATGGAGAAAATGAGGGAGAAAAAAGTGAGGAAGAATAGGGAAGAGTAAGTGAAGATGATATAGAACTTCCTAATGATGGTCTGGTTAGGGTAGTTAGAAGGACTATAGTTGGAGAAAATGAGGGAGAAAAAAGTGAGGAAGAGGAAGAAAAAGAAGGTGTGAGTGAAGATGATGTAAACTTACCTTTTAATGATGGTTTGGTTGGAGAAATTAGGAGGATTATGAATATAAATTTGAGAATCAATAGTGAAGAACAAAGGAAGAATATATTTCATATTAGGTGTGGAATAAAGGGGAAAACTTGTTTTATGATTAATAATAGTGGTAGTTGTGCTAATTTGGTGAATCCACACTTGGTGAACATGTTAGAAATTTCGTGCATGAAACACCCTAATCCCTATAGACTCAAATGGTTGAATGGTAGTGGTGAACTAAAAGTAAACAAACAATGCATGATTTCCTTCAATGTTGTTCTTTGTGATGTGGTCCCTATTCAAGCTTGTCACATCTTGTTAGGTCGTCCATAGCAATATGATAGGAATGTTTTTCATGATAGAAGAAAGAATAGATATTGTCTTGAGCTTAGTGGCAAGAAGTATACTCTTTAACCTTTAAGTCCTTCTCAAGTGTTTTAAGATCAAAAGAGATTGAGGGAAATATGGGAAAACAAAGGGAAGGGAGAAAATGTGAGCTTAAGGGAAAAGAAAATAAAGAAGGCCAAGAGCTAGAAAAAAAAGAAAGATGGCCAAGAGAAAGAGAGAGAGAGAGAGAGAGAGAGAGAGAGAGAGAGAGAGAGAGAAAGAGAACAGCAACTTGAGCAAAGTGGTAAAATAGGGTTTGAGTGATAAAAAGGAAAGTTTTGGTGAGTATAAATAGCAAAGGAAAATAAAAAATAGAGTTTGTATATAAAATTCAAAGAGTGTTTGAATGCAAGAAAAGAGGAGTTTCCTTAATACTACTTACTTATAAAGAAATTTTGATTAATTCTGAGTTACTAACTTCTGCCAAGTAGTTTTTCTTCACTTTTGCATGATTTTGATGATGACTTCCCTGAGGATAATTTCAAAAGGTCTACCACATGTGCGTGGCATTGAGCACCAAATTGACTTTTTGCCTAGAGCACAAATTTCAAATAGGTCTGTTTACAGGAGTAACCCAGAAGAGACAAAAGAGCTTCCAAGGCAAGTTGAGGATTTTCTTGAGAAAGGTTTTGTGAGAGAGAGAGCATGAGTTATTTCTCTATTGCCGTCCTATTGGTACCCAAAAAGGATAGAACTTGGAGAATGTGTGTGGATTGTAGAGTAATCAACAAGATAACATTAAAGTATCGCCATCTTATCGCTCGTCTTGATGACATGTTGGATCAATTCCATGGATCCAAAATCATTTCTAAAATTGATCTAAAAAGTGGTTACTAGAAAATTCGAATGAATCCTGGAGATGAATGAAAAATTACTTTTAAGACCAAATATGGGCTTTATGAGTGGTTAGTTATCCTTTTGGCTTGACTAATGCACCCAGCAGTTTTATGAGATTGATGAATCATGTTTTTAAGGATTTTCAGGGAAGATTTGTGGTGGTTTATTTTGATGATATCGTGATTTATACTAAAAATCTTTAGATGACCATGTGAAACACTTAAAACAAGTTTTTCAAGTTCATAGAAAGCAACAATTGTTCGCTAATCTTAAGAAGTGTACTTTTTGTGTGGATCGTGTGGTATTCTTGGGTTTTGCGGTCAGTTCTAAGGGAGTTGAAATTTATGAAGACAAAATCAAGGCACTCAAAGAATGGCCTAAACCTAACAGTGTAACCGAATTTAGGAGTTTTCATAGGCTTGCTATGTTTATAGGATATTAGTTAGAGATTTTAGCAACATTGCTGCTCCTTTAACTCAAGTGATTAATAAGGATAAGGTTTTTTCATGGGAAAAATAACAAAATGATGCTTTTAACTTACTGAAAGAAAAATTGCATTCTACTACTCTTTTACAATTACCTGATTTTTCTAAGTCTTTTGAGGTTGAATGTGATGCCTCTGGAAATTAAATTGATGCTTTTTTTATGCAAAAAAAACTGCTCAACTGATTACAAGCAGCAAAACAAGGAACAGGACTCAAACTAGATAGAAACTGAGCACAAAACTACCGTTAAACAACCCGAAATTTGCTGTCAAATATTGTCCAACCTGATGCCATTTTGCTATCAGGAGAACTGTTTCAAAATAGGAGCAAAACTTATGACAAATTGGTGCAAAATTGGTGTAAAAGGCTGGTGCAAAACTAGGGTACAACTAGAACCAAATACGCAAGAAGCTGCAAAAAAACTAGGCAGACGACTGCTGACTTTCTGAAATTTCTGGCAGACTGAACTGCCTTTGGAATTCAATTTACAAGTTGGAATCCTTCAAAAATTTCTGTACGTGTTTTTCGAGCTTGAACTACACCGGTTCGATCCTAACTCAACTGAAATCTGAATCAAAACTCTACAACAAAAATAAACTTGAAGAAAATTTGCAGCAGAACAGGAGCACAACTTCAACTCAGAACTCTGAAACTAAACTCACTTGAACCAAACTTCTCAAAACTCAGAAGAAACCAAAGCTGAATAGCCCTTCAAACAACTAAAACTGGACAATATTAATGTAAAAAACTGCAACATAACCAACATATCCAAATACCATAAAACTTATCAAAGAAACCATAATCACCAAAGGGACCTTATTTTCCTCCACCAAACTACCGACCACCTATATACTACCAACACCAACTACAACCCCCAACCATACATCAACCAACACAAGTACCTGAACTACAACCTCATCAAACTTCACCACTACTTAGACCACAAGTAACTTGTCAAGAGCCTCGGATGATGAACAACCCACTTTTCCAACATGATCAAGAGAACACCTTGAAATAGTTGGGAAACATCTAACAAGTTTTCAATGAAAAATATATGGGGATGAAGTGAACCAAAGGGGAAGAGGCTGCATGAGTTTGAGAACATCCTTGAAAAATGCAAAGAGAAAAAGTAAGTATGAGCGACAAAAGGTAGAGAGAAGTGAGGAAGAGAAAGTGACAACTCTAGAGTGGAAAAAGGAGAGAATGTGTGAAGTGAAGTGAGTGAGTTGTCACAAGAAAAGAGTGAAGAGCTTGAAAAGAAAATGAGATAAAAGAAAGAGAGAAAACAAAAGGAGAATGAGGATTTTCATTATTCTAATGCTAATAAGCTTTCTTCTTTCTCTAGTTTTGTATCTTGTGAAGGAACTTTTAGAGATGAACCATCAAGTGAAGTTGCATTTATTTTGATGAACTTGGAAGAAGATCAATCTACCTTTTCAAGAGAAATTTTGAAATTTAATGAGCAAGTTCAAGGTAAAGCAAATATCATTTTAGAAAACCTTCAAGCTAAAATAGCTTATTTTTCTACTCATGACACTTTAGTTGATTCTGGTGACACTCTGAGTTTGAAAGATAACTATGACATTGATGAGTTTGATACTTCTTTATCTTGTAATGAGAAACATAGTTATGGCTTGCAACTAGCTAGGACTCCTTGTGCATTATTGCATTGTTCTAGTTCTTTTTCTAAATGACTCCTTAGCTAGTGATGTGTGTGATGTTGAATCTTATATTACTCCAACTTTATGGGATGATGCATGTGTTGATACCCATTTTTTTCCTCATATTTTAAATATATATATATATATATATATATATATATATATACACACACAAACACACTCAAAATAGTGCATATGCATCATCATTTAATTTATAAGCACACACAAGTATCTTTCATAATTTTTAAAGGCTTTAAACCAATTTATATATGTATTTTATTATATACATATCAGATAATTAGCCTCAAAATTATTTTTATGATGATTTAATCATCTAAACTTATCATTCATACTAACATGAGGTTGTAAATGTTTTTCAGCGCATTTCATATAATTACATTTGCTTAAGGCTAATTGTATATTTTTGCAATAATAGCCTATATGCATGTATAATTACATTATTTATGCATAAAATGACTTTTTATATTTTTATAATGTTAAGTAGTTATTTTCAATCATTTAAGTGCATAAATGATATTTTTTTTATTTATCAATTACTTTTATAAATTATTTATTTATTAAAATAGAGTATTTAAATAACAACCCAAATCTTACCTATTTCGAACCTAAACTATCCAAACCTCAGCCCAATAACACCTAAGCCCAATCCTTCCTCGTCCAAACCGACCCAGACCCCTTAAACCAAAGCCGTTGATCAAAAATGATCAACGGCTCACAACCCTCAACCCTTTTTCTCTTATAACCCAACCCCCCAAACCCTAGAGACATTGTCTCTCACCCGCGGCCTTTGAACACTCTCAAACCCCCCTTCTCTCTGTCATACCCTAGCCGTCTTCCCCCCAAATCCCTCTCCTAATCCCGTCTAACATGGGATTCCACGGCCGTTTCTTACCATATATGACCCCTCCCTGGTACTGGATCCTTTTCTATACTGCTTGCCTAAACATGGCAAGCGGATCTCATAAGAATCGAGCCAAAGTCTGGTCAAATACTTGACCTTTCCGCTATTCCGTCTATATTCACTCTTGTTCTATTATGGGTACGAATCTCTATATATTTCTGTTGATTCTTACTTACCCTAAAACTAGGGTTTTCAGATCTCTTTAAATCGAACCAAAATTGGTTCGATTCTTTTATTTTAAGGGATATTTTGTCTATATTCATCCTATTCTGTGTAATGTATGATTTTTTATTTTTAGATTCTACCGATTTTTCACTTTCCCTGAAATTAGGGTTTGAAATTTCTCTCTTTTCCTTACTGATTTCGATTGCATGTGATGTTATTTCCTTCCTAGTGTTTGATTGATGATTTTCCTTCTTTGGGTGTTCAATTTCTACTACTATATAAACCCTTCCCCATTCCTCTTTGAGACAGATTGGAATCATTAAGGCATTTACTAAAATTTAAAGTTACATGCTCTTTGTTCTCTAATACTCTTATTCTATATTCTAGTTCTTGGCCCGCTGAAAGCCAAGGCCAGAAATTCTGGGTTCTTGCTCTTCGTTGATATTCAAAATATTATAGACTTCCGTTCTTTCTTGTTTTTCGCTTAACTGATAAGTACCGAACTTTTGTCACTTCATTCCTATTTACATGTCATTTGCATATGTTCTCACTTATAGAGATTGTAGTTTAATGTGTTTTCTAGGCTGTTCTCGTATGCAATTCGGATTGCTTTACTTCAATTTTAGGTCTTTCTAATATTTAACTCCATTACGTTGGTAATCTGAGACATGCCTAAACCTGATTTGAGCTAATTAGTTCCTGTTCAAGTGTGTCTAGCCTATGTGTTACTGATGTTTAGAATCTTTGCACTTTAGCCATCTCTTTAGGGTTTAACTTTGCTATCAACCTTGTTACTTGAACGTGCTTTCATATCCCTTTTAATGGACTAATTGACTAAGCATGAATGTAATCATTAACTATATAGCATAAGTTTGTTTCCTGAATTTGCTATGATGATTTCCTACCTGTGTAGCACGTTTGATCCTGTTCCTTATTAGTATGCTTCTACCATGTCTTGACTTTCCAGTAGCTGCCCTGGTTTGTTCTCTTCTTGTTTAAGTTCTGTTGCCAATTGATATGATTCCTTTTGTGACACTAGCATCTATACTTAGCATAATTTGAACCTTTTTTTTACTATGAGTCAGTGCACATCAATCCTGCAAACTTGTCCTGTTAATAAATGTATTAGGTGTTGAACTTGTTCTTCTGAAACTTTGTTAAGTTTGTTCTTAATACCTAAGCATGTTCTATTATTTGTTCTATGTGCTCAACTTGATTATGTTTGCATCCTTCAGTGGTGTCCCTCAACCTTAGTTTATTCTCTTACTACATGGGCTCTTTTGAGTTCTCATTCTTAGCCGGTTGAAAGCCAAGCTACCTAGGTTCTATCGTTTGACCTCCCTAGTGTGAGCACTGCTCGGGGTCCAATGGATACCCTTGTGAACTCTAACACACTAGGACATGCTCCTTAGTCTTTTTCTGAATTCTCTCTATCAATCTCCCTAGTGTGAGCATTGCTATGGGTTTTTGAAGCCTTTGGGAACTCTTACACACTAGGGCCATGTTTCTATTTGCTCAATTTTGATTTTACCTACTGGCTAAATCGATTGGTTTCTGGCTGCTTTATGTAAATGAAGATATGATTTCTAGGCTGTTGTAAACTATGTGGACTTGAGAATAAAAGCTTGTCCTGGGTGGGTATATCTTTGGGCATGTTGTGGGCTCACTATAGCTATTTTTGTAATTTATTACATTTGTTGGGTCAGTAATAATGTTGTAATAACAATTGAGGTATTAGTAAAATTGGGAAAAGTGGGTTTATCTTAATAATTTAATTAAAATGGGTAGAAATCCTGCCTATAGGTGTCTTAGTTTGCTCAAATATGTTCTGCTATTATGCATTAGAAATCCTTCCTAGAGGTGCTCTACTTTGCTCAAATATGTTCTACTTCTACATGTTAGATACCATGCCTATACGAGATTAAATGACCAATGTCTCAATGTGCATATGCATTAGGCTCTATAGGATTCTGTTAATTTACATGCTTCCTAATCTACAATTTAGAAAATCATGCTTATAGGATCTAAAATCAGTCTCAACTGTGATTAGAGAAATCATGCCTATAGGACCTCAAGTCAGTCTTAATTATTGATTATCCTGCTTGCTTTTTTTAAGTGATAATGTTGAACTTTCAACACTGTGTCATTGTCACTATTAGAAAGCATGCCTATAGGATCCAACTAAGCAATTCTGAATATTCTCCTGTAGTTATCACTATCAATTACTGCACAAATTACCTAGAAATCCTGCCTATAGGTTTAACCGCTTATAACCCATAAGCAGTAGGCAACTTTCAACGCTTATAACCCCCTGCCTCGAAGTCGTATTTAAAAAATGGCTTTTGCATATGAAACTATCTGCCCATTAAAAATCCAGAATCACATAGAGATCATGCCTATAGGATTCAATAACTTTAATTTTTCTAAAATATGCAACTGTCAAATGCCTAATTTGTTTGCGTGCATTTGTTGCCTAAGTGTGGAGGCTAACTTGAGCCCTTATTCGTTTATACATGAAAGTCCATCTTGTTTGTATGTCACCTAGTTTTCTCATTTTGAACAACCTAAGTTGAGTCTAGAACCATCCAAGATAGAGGTTCAAATGCCTCCTGGACTATAGGTATGGGACAAGTATTGCACGCATAAGGTACGATTTAGAATCAATAAGTACACTTTAAATAAATAACTTAAATATAGTAATCGGGTAGCAGGAGATGATAGTCTGTGCCCGCTGAATAATAAGAGTAACACCCTACCTCGAGGGAGTTATGAAGTATTATTTATGTTGCATGGGGTGATCCTTGAGGCTAAAAATCTTAGGACCCCCCCCCCCCCCATCTTTGCCTTAAAATCAATTATTCTGTTTATTTTCCTAATTTTGTCTTTTCTATTTAGACTAATTTGTATAATTTGAGTTCGGCCGGGACCCACAGTTGTGGACCTCGAGGAGTACCTACACCTTCTCCTCGAGGTAATTTGAGCCCTTACCCGTTCTTTGGTGACGCAGACTGGTTAAACCAGAGTTATTTACAAATAGGTTCCCCAACGCACCTCAAACCCATTAGGTGGAGACTCTCTCTTTTAACACCCTTCCTTAAAAGACTTGTCACGTGTCGAAACCCGATTTCGCGAGAAAAAGGGGCGTGACAGTATGGCGACTCTGCTTGGGATATTTTTAGGCTCTTACCCTTGCGAACTTGGTCTATATGAATTAGTCTTCTCTGATAAACGTGTCTTTATTATTTTTGTTGTTACATGAGTATCCCGCTTCTGTTTCCCTTTTATTGCTATGTGCACATCCTTTTCCATATTTTCCCTCTATGTGAATTCGTATTAATATGCAAATCTTTGTTTAATTTGGTTACAATGTGCATTTTCCTTTATTTTATAGTCATGTTTACTTGCTCAAAATCATTTTTAAATTTGCTAAATCATTTCTCTCCCTACCCTTATCCCTTTCGTTTGATTTATTACAATTTTTTCACATTGGGCGAACTAACTTCTTCCTTTTTTTTCTTTTTTTTTATGTTTTTACGTTCCATTTAATACTGCATTTCTTGTCTTCATCATGAAAAATACTTGACAACGTGTTGTTTTATCTTTACATAAAGAATGCTCCACATCATATTCCACTCGTGTATAATGAATACCATAGCGGCACTTGATGAGTGCCCGCACTCTTCCTAAATCGCCCTTCTAAATTTGGAAAGGCTTATTTGCAGTAAAACTAGTTGATCAGCGGTGCAATTGACGGTTCCATGTCTTTCACTCTCAAGTCGTCCACTTGAGGGTACCGGTCTAGACTCTTCTAGAAACCCTCACTCTAATATTAACTATGCATGAATCATGTCTAAACCTAGTATGGGTTAGAACGATGTCCGTGTAATAACTCTCTAAGGCAAGCCTTGTCCAAAGCCCGCCGGGATTTCCATAATCCCAATGGGTACAATCATGATATAAGCATTATTTGGAGAAAACGTGCTGATATATTAATCATTAATGTGTAAATAGTTGAATCCGGAGGGGGAAAGGGCTATCTTTATTTGTTTTGTAGAAATGAGGCACAAAGTCCCCATGTTCGGTATGGTTCGAAGTATCCCACCTTTGTTGCTAGATTGGTGGGAAAATCTCTCGCCAAGCGACAAAAACCCTGTGAAAAGAGCTCTCGGGAATATACTTTCCTTGTTAGATATTCAGCCAAAGAATGTACTAATTGAGGCCGCTACTATGTTCTGGGATAAGAAGAGGGCAGTCTTCCATTTTGGTGATATAGAAATGACTCCCCTTCTAGAGGAAATAGGAGGCTTTGTTGGGCTCCCATGGGATAGACCTGGTTTCTTGGTACCGGAAAATCGTACTTCCCAAATATTTCTAAAGATGATGGGTTTAAGGAAAAATGATGAGTTAGTCTGTCTGAAGAAAGCTTACATATCGATTTCCTTTACGAGCGTTATGGGCACAACAAGTCTTATCGCCTTTATCATGATGAGTTTGCCATCACTTCTTTGGGTTGGACTCACCGCCGGGTTTTTGTGTTCATTGTCTGTTTTCTGAGGATGCTAGTATTCCCAATACAAGAAGAAATGATCCCCACTCGCCTAGCTATGGTCACTAAGGCCCTAATGGAAGGAATTGAGGGGTAGACTTACACTATTGTCCCGATGATCGTGGCTGAGACGTACCGAGCCTTAGACCATTGTAAGAAATGATATAGGAATTTTGAGGGTTGCAATTTATTGCTGCAAATATGGGTGTTGGATCACCTTTAAAGAGGACAATACCGTCAAGAATTTCCGCGGCGACCATGGAATGACCACATATCTTATCACCATCCGAAGAGAATGACTTTTATCTCGGACAAGTTTGCACAACTGGGAAACGCTGTGAGCTGGGTACACTTCTTTAGCAATTTGACTGATGATAAGGTCCATTGGATGTTCGAGTGGTTCCCTAGTAGTGATTTCATCATCAGGTCAAGATATGTTCCTCATCTAGTGCTAATAGGATTAAGGGTTATCTATCCTTATGTTCGTATCAGAGTCATGAGCAAGCTGGAAGGAAACAGGTCATACCACAAGTTTCCAAAATGGTTCGTTACAAAGAAGACTTCCAAGGGAATTTCATTCCATTTAAGTTCGACGCACAACATATGTGGCATCAAAATACTGTTGTAGAAAAGGAGACTATCGAGCCAGACGATGTTGCGGGAGAGCGGGAGAGGTCAAGCCAGGGGTTGATTTGAAAAATAGGGTCATAGACGATGTTGCTCCAGCACAAGTCAAATACAGGAGGTTGTGCAAAAGGATTTTCGAATTTGAGGCCAGGCATTTGGAACAACATAAAGTGGACATGGAAGTAATCAACGAATGGAGGGGAATCGCTACTAAGTCAACAGAGACGCTGGAGTATCTGGAGCAGGGTTTGATGGAACTTGAAGGAAAGGTGAGGATAAGGGTCTCGGATTGTGAGAACGCAGAGGGCAATGAAGGAGGACATCTAGAAAAGGAATATATGTTGTTGGACGTGCACGGCCTGGGGAATCTGATTGATGGGGCCAAGAAGGCCAAGCTTGGAGAAGGTCCCTCTTGGACCGAGTATATTAGGATTGATATTTACTTATTTTAGATTCGTTTTAGAATTCGATTGTAATAAGGCAAATGCCACTAGTGACTCGGTCCATTTATCATATTAATTAAAATGATGTTGTTATTGGCATTGAGTTTTCTCCAAATTTATATGTCGTTAGGCCTACCTCGGGCACAATGAGGTCCCCCAAATTAGGACGCGAATTTACAATCTCGCAATATTTGTTTAAATACTGCAAATATCATTTTAATATTCTCTACTAACTTGTTTACCTTTTTGATTTTCTTCTTTCTTTGTTTATTCTCATCCCCTAAGGTTGGTTCGTGCATACTGGCATCATTGGCATATCATAGCAGATCTAGAGTTCCTCCACCTCCTCCTCCTCCAAGTGATCCTAAGTACAAAGGAAAGGCGAAGATGGACGATATGAGTGGTATCAGGAAAGACAACGCAACACATGCAGACAATGTCGAAACTTTAGATGGTCGAAGTACTCCGGCGCAGAATGACTTGGTTTTGCGGTTAGAGAAAAAGATGCTGGAGTTACAAGGGGAACTTGAGCAAGTCCGCAACTTGGAAAACCTCTCCCTCACCTTGAATGTTCCTGACATCAACCAACAAAATGCCAAAAACCCAACACCTCCTCAAAACACACAAAACCAGCACCCGAAAAATCCTCCCGCACCTCATCAACATGCCACGACTCCCCAAAATCCCAATCCCCCACCAGTACCAACTCCTCCACGGTACCAACATCATCCAACCCAATACCCACAAACTACCACCTACCACACTCCTAAAAACACACCACAGCCTACCCCTGATCCCCAGAACTCAACCAATGACCACCACTACACCCAAACCCCTGGAGTCCACCAAAGTAATCTCATACGTAGAAACCTTACCCCACACTTCACAACAAACGCCGTACACACCAGAATTCGCCGAGAAGGACCTGCTCATAAAGAACATGGAGGAGGAACTTAAGAAGCTTACAAGTCGAGTACAAGGTGTCGAATGTGGTAAAGGCATCAAAGGTTTGAACTATGAGGATTTGTGTATTCAGCCAGACGTAGAACTGTCGGAGGGTTACAAACCTCCTAAGTTCGAAATGTTCGACGGAACAGGTGATCCAAATGTACATCTGAGGACGTATTGCAACAAGCTTGTAGGGGTTGGTAAAGATGAAAGAATCTGCATGAAGTTATTCATGAGGAGCCTCACTAGAGATGCCCTATCCTGGTATATCAGTCAAAATCCAAAGAAGTGGATTAAATGGGTAAGCATGGCGTCAGATTTCATGGGTCGGTTCAGATTCAATACAGAGAATGCACCAGATGTCTTCTATATCAAGAATCTTAAGAAGAAGCCAACATAGACTTTCCGAGAGTATGCTACTTGGTGGAGATTAGAAGCTGCAAAGGTAAGGCCGGCATTGGAAGAAGAACAAATGAACAAATTCTTTGTCCGGGCCCAGGATCCTCATTATTATGAGATGTTGATAGTTATCGAAAATCATAAATTCTCCGACATCATCAAATTGGGAGAAAGAATAGAAGAGGGAATCAATAGAGGGATGGTAACGAATTTCGGGGAATTATAAGCTACGAACAAATCCTTGCAGTCAGGAGGCATATCCAAAAAGAAGGAAGTAGGGGCTGTGATGGTAGCCCAAGGTCCGAAATATCCTCTAACATACCAAACACCTCTACCCACATATCAGCATTCACCTCCCAGATATCCACAACACGCCACCACTTACCATACTTACAACACCCAGCCAGCATATTACAACTCACCACCAGCCCACCAAAACTATCAAAAACCCAGGCCAAATTTCGACCATAGACCGCCCAGACAATACACTCCTATTGCAGAACCCATCGACCAGTTTGTATGAAGATTGAAAGCTGCCGGTTATGTCACTCCCATTCCCGATGTCGCCATGGAAAATTCCTCTCAATGGGTCAATCCAGGTAAGACATGTGCCTACCACTCGAGCATGAATGGTCACACTATTGATGAATGTCGCACCCTAAAAGACAAGATCCAGACATTGATTAGCACCAAGGTTATACAGGCAAATGAGGATGCACCTAATGTCTGCAACAATCCCCTCCCGGATCACAGGGGCGATGGGGTGAATGTGATAGAAACTGATGAAGAATGGGACCCCAAGGGGTCAATTGGACTCATTAGAGAAGGAGATGATCCCAAAATGCCTCTAGTCACTCTCACACCTATTGTGGTACAGATACAGTCACCGATTGAGGTTGAGATAACCGCGCCAACTCCTTTCGAGGTTGAAGTAATAACATCTTCATCCACGCCTGCTCCATTTGAAGTAGAAGTGACCGCACCATTCAATGTAACAGTAATACACACACCATCCTTTAATTCCAATGTTGTACCCTGGGACTACACCGCAGAAGCAAGAAGGACAAGAAAAGGGAAAATGGAAGAAACCGGTGCAGCGCAGGGGATGACCAGAACTGGTAAGGTTTACACGTCTGAGCATTTGGGGGGAACAAGTAAAGAAGTTGCTTCCAAACATCCTATCATTGAAACCGGCCCGGATGATCTTTGCAGAAAGGTACAAGCGAGAGAGTATTTTGTGGTTGACCATCTGAACAAAACCCCTGCTCAAATATCCATTCTATCACTACTGCAAAATTCTAAAGCACATAGGAACGCATTGATGAAGGTATTGAACGAGGCTTATGTACCCAACAACATTACCAGTGGGGAGATGACTAACATGGTAGGACAAGTATTAGAAAGCCATAATATCACTTACCATGAAGATGAATTGCCGCCAGAAGGATTAATTCACAACAGGGCGCTGCATATCACAGTGCAGTGCGAAGACAAATTTATTACTAGGGTCCTGATAGATGGAGGTTCAAGTCTCAACATCTATCCATTGACCACTTTTAAGAGATTAGGGAAAGGATTGCATGAGATATGAGCTGGAAGTATGCATGTAAAAGCGTTCCATGGGTCTCAAAGGTCCACAATCGGAGAAACCAACCTCTGTTTACAAATGGGCCCAACTTGGTTTGATGTTGAATTCCAAGTGCTCGATATATCCGCCTCATACAATATGCTATTTGGACGACCCTAGAAACACGCCGCTAGGGCTGTAGCAACTACTCTGCATCAGGCCGTGAAGTTTGAATGGAATCATCAGGAGGTGATCATTCATAGAGACGGGAATAACCCTATTTACACAAATCAGACTGTTCCGGTTGTGGAAAATATAAGGAATCTAGGGGAGAGACGTACCACACCATTGAGAGTGTTAACTCAATACAGAAGGATAAATGGTGGAGTAGCAAGATAGAAAGCATATTAGCATGGACAGGGTATGAACCAGGCAGAGGTCTTGGCAAGAATCTCCAAGGGATCACCAAACCAATACAATTAAAATGTCACGACACGACCTTTCGACTGGGATATCAATACACCTGGAACGAGTATAAGAACTGGTCTCCACCATGGCATGGTTCTTATTACCCTCTCAAGCAGCCGATACCGCATCTGAGCCAATCCTTTCATCAGGCCGATATGAAGTGGGGATCTGAAGAAGATGAAGCACTAGCTGGTTTGAGGAATCTATTCTTGGAAGATGAAGACATGTATTGCAGTGTAATAGTTGAGGAAGACATGTATAACCGTGATATGTGAGCCGATTTTCAAAATGTTAAAGAAGGATGCTGCAACCAATTGGACTGAAGACTACTAGAAAGCTTTTGACAAAATCAAAGAATATTTTTCCACACCGCCAGTACTGGTCCCCCCAGAACCTGGTAGACCACTGCTACTCTATCTCTCCATACTAGATGGGGCTTTAGGTTGTGTCTTGGGACAACAAGACGATACGGGAAGGAAAGAACGGGACAAATATTATCTGAGTAAGAAGTTCACACCCTACGAAGCACGGTATTCTTTGTTGGAATGCACATGTTGTGCTCAAACATGGATATCCTAGAAACTGAGGCACTACTTCTGTGCCTATACCACATATCTTATATCAAGGATGGATCCTTTGAAATACATCTTCCAGAAACCCATGCCTATAGGGAAGCTAGCAAAATGATAGATATTGTTGAAGAATTTGACATCGTCTATGTGACTCAGAAAGCGGTTCAAAGACAAGCATTAGCGGATCATCTTGCGGAAATTCTTGTAGGAGGAGAATACAAACCACTAAAAACGTATTTTCCTGATGAAGAAGTATCATTCGTAGGAGAAGATATCACTGAAGCCGACGACGGTTGGAGAATTTTTTTCAATTGAGCCAACAATTTCAAAGGATTGGGTATTGGAGCCATTTTGGTATCAGAGACAGGTCAACATTATCCTGTATCCGCAAAACTCAGATTTTCGTGCACCAATAATATGGCAGAATATGAGTCTTGCATATTAGGGCTCAATTTGGACGTTGACATAAATATCCAGGAATTACTAGTAATTGGTGATTCAGATCTTCTGGTACATCAGCTGTAGGGAGAAAGGGCTACAAAGAATGCCAAGATATTATCATATCTATATTATGTGCAAGAGATAATGAAGAGGTTCACAAAGATAGAATTCAGACATGTCCCGAGAATCCATAATGAATTCGCAGATGCATTGGCCACTTTGTCCTCCATGAGGAAGCTCACAGTTCACGGTATTCTATCTACCCTGGTGTCATGAAGATGTACCGTTACATGAAGTAGCACTATTGGTTGCATAAGATGAAGAAAACAAATGTTGGACATGTATATGGATGTTTGAATTATCAACAGGTGAAGTATGAACATCAAAAATCGGGTGGGTTGACTCAGAGATTGGTGATACCAGAATGGAAGTGCGAGCGCATCACTATGGATTTTATGGTAGGCTTACCACAGACCTTGAGGAGATATGATGTTTTCTGGTTTATTGCAGACCACTTGACTAAGTTCGCACACTTTATTCTGGCGATGGCATCCTATTCTTCAGAGCGATTGGCTCAAATTTGCATCTAGGAGATTATTCGCCTACACAGTGTGCCCATATCTATCATTTTGGACCATGGGCAGGAGGTCACTTCATACTTTTGGAGAGTTGTGCAGCGTGAGTTGGGCACATAGGTCGATTTGAGTATCGTGCTTCATCCTCATATGGACGGACAGTCCGAGTGCACATTCAAATTTTGGAGGATATATTGTGGGCATGCTCTATGGATTTTGGGGGTTAGTGGGACCAGTTCTACTTCTAGCACAGTTTGCAACAATAACAAGTACCATCCGTGCATCCACATGGCTCCGTAGAAAGGCCTTATATGGTTTCTCCGGTTTGTTGGTTTGAGCCCCGGTGAGGCTAGGTTGTTGGGCGACAATTTGGTTCTGATGCTTTGGAAAATGTTAAAGTGATTTAGGAGCAGGTTCATACAGCTCAGTCTAGGCAAAAGAGTTATGAGGATCGGAGGGTTCGAGATGTGGCTTAGAAGGAAGGTGAGAAGGTTCTTCTCCGAGTGTTGCCTATAAGTTGAGCTCAAGGTTTCTTAGACCGTTTGAGATCTTGGAGAGAGTTAGGAAGGTTTCTTATAGGCTTGCATTGCCTCCTAGCCTAGCAGTCGTACATCTGGTAGTTCATGTTTCCACGCTTCAGAAATACCATAAGGATAGGTCGCATGTTTTGTACTTCGGCAAGGTGCAACTTGATGAGAATTTGACGTACGAGGAAGAGTCGGTGGCTATTCTCAACCGGTAGGTTCGAAACTAGAGATCTAAGTGTTTTCCTTTTGTGAAAGTGCGTTAGAGAGGTCAGCTGATTGAGGAGGCTACTTGAGAGCTCGAGTCCGATATAAGGAATAGATATCCACACCTTTTTGCCAGTCTAGGTACCTTTCTATGTTTGTTCGAGGAAGAACGTTTCTTTTAGAGGTGGAGAATTTAATGATTCGATAGGTCATTTTTAGTACTAACTCTCTTTTCTATGTTTTGAAACTAATCATTGCTCAATTTGATGATTCATGACTTATGTGCGTGGTCCGTATTGATTTTCAAAAAGTTTAATTGTTAATTTTTTAAGAAAATGTGATTTTTAACTTTAAATGTGGCTAGAATTGACCACGGTGAACGTTTTTTTGTAAACGACATTGGATCGGTATTTAAACAATTCTGATAGGTTCGTATGATATCTTCCACACTTCTATGCATGTTTGGTTGGGGTCCCGGGTGACCCGAGGCCGATTTGGGGATTCATGTGACAAATTAGTTTTAAAGTTGAAAATATTTAGCTTTACTGATCGATTCTTGATATTTGATATTATTTTGATGATTTGAGCTAGGGAGCGAGTTTGCATGATGTGCTCCGATGAGTTTCGGATGCATTGTAGATAGTTTTGAATAGATGATGCAACATCTGGTGTTGCTGAACTGTAGGTCTTGCAATTGCGTGAACCTATTAACAAATGCTTCGCATTTGCAATGTCAGTATCGTATTTGCTATAATGCGCATGGTTGGGAGACTTCAAAATTTCAAAGCCAGTGTTGCTTTTATGAGCCATGAGGGTATTTGTGATGGCAGTGTCCCAATTGCGACACTGAGCAGGGGCAAGGTAGCTTTGAAAATGTGAAGCTTGGTCCTTTTGTGATGAAGCGATCCTTCGCAAATGTGAAGGAAGAGTTTCATTTACAACATTTGAGGCACTGAGACATTGATCGCGAATTCAATGGTACGCATTAGCGAACATCGCAATTGCGAACAAAAAGTTCACAATTTCTATATCTACAGCTAGGTAAAATGTGGGAATTCCGGGACTTAGCTCATTTTAACCATTTTTGAAACCTTATACGCCATATAGGTGATTTTTGGAGAGCAGTTTCTTCTCAACTTCATAGGTTAGTAACATTAACCTAATTTCATTCAATTTTCATTACTTTTCATGAATTTCATCATCAAATCTAGGATTTTTAGAGTAGAAATTTAGGGGTTTTGGGTAGAATTCAGGGATTTTATAAAATTGAGATTTGGATTTTAAATTGAGGTCAAATTTCAAAACAAATCATATATTCGGGCTAGGGGATGAATGGATATTCGGGATTTGGTATTTTGAGTTTCGACCACGTGGGTCCGGGTTGAATTATTGTTGACTTTTTTAATTATGATAAATATTGAACCTTTTTCATTCATGTGTAGTTTCTAAAGCTTATTTTGAATTGTATGAATGATATTTAACTAGAATTAGCATTACTTGTACCATATTATTTTGTGTACTATGTCTTCCAGGTTTTAGATAGATTGTTTAATTCTTTGATTACTTGTTTTCATGATGTTTCTTATATTGAGATTATTGTGATATTGGGTGTTGAGATCATGAAAATTATTGATTGGTTGTTATCACTAATGGTTGGGAGATTCTCATATGATGAGTTTTGCTCGAATACTATTGTTGATGTTGAATATGCTTCCCACCTTGTTTGGCAATGTGTTGTATATGATTTCTTAGTGAGGAAGAGTGAAATGCATGAAGAGTTCTGCCGTGCCTTATTTACATACTGATAACAATGCTTGAGTAAACGTGAGGATAAAGCACGAAGGTTGATGCCATGCACTTGCTTTAGCAAAAGCACGAAGGCTGATGTCGTGGGTTTGCTTTAATATTATTATGTAAGGATGAGATTAAGAGCACGAAGGGTGATGTCGTGCACTTGCATTTATATTATATGTGAAGATGAGAGTAAAAGCATGAAGGGTGATGCCATGAAATTTTGTTGATTTCATTGCTTTTACTTTGATATTTTGAATGTGGACTTTGTTTGTGTTATCCTTATTTATTCTTGAAAAAGGTTTACTATGTGATACTTTACTTTATGTTTCATTTTTTTCCCTTACTGTTGTAATTGTTAACCTCTTTCACATGTCTACATACTATCGTTATATTTGATTTTATACTTGTTATTTCGTTACGTCTTGATATATAATTTGCATACGTTTATGTAGGTGTCTTTTCCTAACCTCATCACTACATAATCGACGTTAGACTCGACACTTACTAAGTACATTGAATTGATTGTACTCATACTATTATGTACTTCTTTTGCAGATTTGGATATCGGTACCAGCGAAGTCCCTAGAGGTGCTTAGCATATACCAGGTTGGTGATTCGAAATACAGATGCATTCTATTCGCAAGACTTGAGTCATCATATTATTTCTATTGTACTGATTACATTCCCAGATAGTGTTGTACTTCTTTGAAACATTGTATTTAGTATACGATAGTACCTCGTGTAGTTTCGACTCAACATCTTGGGATGGCTTTCGTTAGATATTGGTTTTAGACGTATTATGTGTATCTCTGAGTTGCTTTTACACTGTTGTTACTCATTTGCTAGTTAATTATTGTAGTATTTCATATTTATTTGTTATGGTTTGGCTTGCCTAGAAAGCAATGTAGGCACCACCACGATCTTGATTGGTTGAGATTTTGGTTCATGAAAAAGCGTATCACTATGGATTTTTGGTATACCACAGACCTGGAGGAGATTGATGATGTGTGGGTCATTGTGGATAGACTAACTAATTTTTCACACTTCATTCTAGCCATGAATTCCTCCACTTTACAGCAGTTGGCTCAAATTTATCTTAGAGAGATTGTTCGCCTGCTTGGTGTGCCTGTGTCTATTATCTCGGATCAAGGCATTCAGTTTACATCACATTCTGGAGACCGGTGCAGCATGAGTTTGGCACACAAGTTGAGTTGTGTACGATATTTCATCCTCAGATAGACAGACAGTCCGAGCATACTATTTATATCTTGAAGGACATGTTGAGAGAATGTGCCAATGATTTTGGGGTCAGTGGGATCCGTTTTTGCCATTAGCAGATTTTGCCTACAATAATAACTACCAGTGGGTTATCGAGATGGCTCCATATGAGTCCTTGTATGGGCCGCAATGACGTTCTCTGGTTGGTTGGTTTGAGCATGCCAAGCTACGCTATTACGAACAGAATTGGTTCGAGATGCTTTGGAGAAGGTGAAATTGATTCAGGAGTGGCTTCGTACAGCGCACTCCAGACAAAATATCGATGCTAATAGAAAGGGTCGTGATGTGGCATTCATTGTGGATGAGAAGGTTCTACTCATAGCTTTGCCCATGAAGGGTGATACAGTTCGGGAAGAAGCGCAAGTTGAGCCATCGGTATATTGGTCATTTCTAGGTGTTGGAGAGAGGTAGTGAGGTGGACTACATACTTGCTTTACCACCAAGCTAATCGAGAGTTCATCCGGTGTTTCGTGTTTCCATGCTTCAGAAGTACTATGAGGATCTGTCACATATGTTGGATTTTCACTCGGTATAGTTAGACAAGGATTTGACTTATGTTGAGGATCCGGTGTCCATATTGGATAAGAAGGTTCGCAAGCTGAGGTCGAAGGATATTCCATCAGTAAAGGTTCAGTGGAGAGGTCAACCGGTCGAGGAGGCAACTTGGGAGACTGAACATGATATGCGGAGAAAATATCCCCACCTTTTTGATATCCCAACTTTGTTTTAAACTCATTCGAGGACGAATGTTTGTTGAAGAGGGGGAGAATGTAAAGATCTGACCGGTCGTTTTGTGTATTTGGGCTCTGTTTTCCCTTTTGATACTCCCCGTATGTGTTTGTTGTTATGTGACTTGAAGGGATAGTTTGTTTGGGTTCAGGAGGGTTTGGACTTATTTGGAATACTTAGTTCCAAGTTTGGAAGCTTAAGTTATAAAAGTTGACTGAGATTAGACATTTGTGTAAACGACTTTAGAATAGTATTTTGATGGTTCCAATAGATTTGTATGGTAATTTGGACTTAAGCATATGCCCAGAATTGGTTCGGAAGTTCCTAGGGATTTGACTCTTTTTCCCGAAAGTTGGCAATTTTAAGGTTTGAAAATTTCATAAGTTTGACCATGTGTTGACTGTGGCTATCAGGGTCAGACTGTTGTTTTGGGACATACAATAGGTCTTTTTTGTCATTTAGGACTTGTTTTCAAAGTTTGGTGTCATTCCGCATTGGTTTGGTAGGAACTAGATGTTTTGTTGTGAATATTAAAGTTCTTGAGTTTCAAAGCCTGCATGATGCGTTTTGGTGTTCGATTCGTGGTTTTGTATGTTATTTTAATGTTTCGAACTTGCGATCAAGTTCATATAAGGTTTATGTACTTGTATGGACATTTATTCACTTGTTATGGGACACGAGGGACTCGGGTGATTTCAGATTAATTTCAGAGTGTTTTGGTGACTAACTTAGGGACCTCGCATTTGTGAGGCAACTGGTCGCAATTGCAACATTGGAGGGGCAGCAGGGGCTTCGCAATTGTGATGTCTGGAGTCGTTTTGCGATATCTCTGGGGGCAGCCTAGGTTTGTATTTACGATCCTAGGGTCGCATTTGTGAACCTTTGGTCGTAAATACGACATCTGCAGCTAGTTAATAGCTGAGTATTTCGGGTCTTAGACCATTTTATCATATTTTTGAACTCTAGATTTGATGAGGGATAATTTTTGAAGAGGATTTTCACACAAAGCTATTGGGTAAGCAATTTTCACTCGATTTAGATATTTTATCTTGATTTCTAATGGAATTTTATACCAAAAATATGGAATTTGAAAGGAATTTTGGGGTTATTTTTTCTATGTTTTGAAAAAAATTGAAATTTAGGATTTGAGAGTATTTAGACTTGATTTTGAAAACTAATCGCATTTCTGGACTCATTGGATTATGGGTAGTCGCGATCTACCTTTCAACTCGAGTTTTGATCGTGTGAGGCCGAGGTTGACTTTTGTTGATTTTTTGGGAATTGGGTAAAGATTGAGACTTTATTGTTTGGAATTGATTCTTTTAGCATTTTTTGATATTATTGAGTCACCTTTTGCTAGATTTGAGCCGGACAAAGGTGATTTTAAAGGAAATGCATTTTTGGAGTATTGCATTGGCTTGTTTGAGGTAAGTATCTTGTTGAACCTTGTATGAGGGAATAACCCTTAGGATTTGTCCTTAATTGTTTATTTGTGTTATGTGAAAAGCAACGTGTACATGAGTGACGAGCGTGTACACGGGTGCTATGTATGGCTTATAACCATATTATACCTTAGGCTACTGATATGCCTTAATTTGAGGATATATTTTGTATGAAACATGCTTAATCACTTTATTGCGACGTGAACGTTATCATGACAATTGTTTTAGCAATAGTAATGCTTTATATGTTAAACACTCATCCGCATTTTGTTATTTTCATGTCCTTGTGCACCTTGTTGATAAAATATGAGCTTATACCTTTGATGAAATTTTGGCATTATTATTTTGTGATAATTGTGGCACATGGAGACATATTGAACGGATTGATTGGGTTTTGGCATGCGGTCTTTGCCATGCGATTATGATTATTGTTGTGCGCGTGAGATGAAATAAGGGTGGCATTTTCTCGGGTTCACATTGCAAAATAAATATGGTGATATGTGCATGCTGCGAAATAAGGAGGGCATTTATTATTACTTGCACATGCAGCAAAATAAGGGTGGAATTATTGATGAAATTATGTCACGATTTGGGCTGTTTCTCTTATTGTTATCTATATGTTGAAATGGAGTTGATATTCTGTTCATATGTATGTTTTTCTTAAAAGCTCTGTTGTGTATTTTAATGAGTTGTTAATTGATTTTGACATGTCTTCATATGCCATAACTTTTATTTGATAATTTGTTTTCAAGGATGGATCCTTCTATGTTGAGTTGTTATTACATGTTCTAGCGAGAGTGTTGATATTTTCTTCCTTTATGTATTCGGTTATTTGACTAGTGGGTATCATACGACTTAAACCTCATCACTACTTCACCGAGGTTAGTGTTGATACTTATTGGGTACCATTGTGGTGTAATCATATTACAATACTGCATATTTTTGTGCAGATCCAGGTGTTGGAGATATCGGCTCTTGAGAGTGAGAGCTTGCATCGGTCATGAGGATCAAAATAGAGCTTGCATCGGTCGTGAGGATCAAAATAGAGCTGCATGCTGTCGCGGTCCCTTGGAGTCTCATCTTTTATGTTGATACTGTTGATTTTACATTCGAACAATATTGTATTTTCAATATTCCGTATGTATTCAGTTAGAGCTCGTGGCTCTTTATTACCTAGCTTTAGAATGTGTTTCAGTATTGCCATTTTTGGATGGTGTTAACTCTATTTCTGCTTTATTATTAACTTTTGTATCATCATATCTTGTTTTCTTGATTTAATATTTTTAACTGATCGGCTTACCTAGTCTTAATGACCAGGTGCTATCACAACCCCTATGGTGGATTTGAGTCGTGATAAGTTTCCCTCCTTAAATGCCTTTAGGCTGAATCATTTTCTCCCTTCCATGGCCCTTAGGCACGCGCATGATAAACTATTATTTTTGCGCGTTTAATACTAAATTTAAAGGATTACATGAATTAAAAAAAAATATTTTAGATATGAATTCAAACCCACTTCCCTCGTCTCTCAAGAACGATAAAGTTAAGCCCGCCATTGCTGCAAAAATTAAGCTTTTAAAGGGCTTCAATGGTGGCAAGAGTTGTCTTTAATGTAGGTGTTGCAGCTTCCTCAATCCTTGGCCGAAGAAATACACGCAAAATGGCCAAGGCCAAGGATTGGGTACAACCATCTCCTAATGTTTGCATCAATCTCAGTGGAAGAAAAACTATTCCACTGCTCGATTTGAGCTATTCGATCAACGAAAATCCAAAGAGAAGATTGTTTGATTCCAATTGGATCACCGAAGAGCCAAAGAGAGGAATGATAGAAAAATTATTACAATAGAATTCATCTTGATAAACTCACTTTTCTTGTTTGATATACCTATCTCTAAATTCTCTGCAAATTTAGCTTTTACACCTACGTACTCAGCAAGCCTTTGAGCTTGTTTACTTCCAAAGTTCAAAATCAGAGCCTTATTGCATAATTCTAACTTGCTCAACCTAAGTTTGTAACGACAATGAGGGATGAGAAGAGAAGAGGGAGAGAACCTCTTCAGTTAGATGCGAGAAAGAGGAGATAGTGGAAGTTTCGTTGCATGGAAGATGGAAAATTAAAATGGGTCGGATCTTTTATTTGGATGGGTTAGAACATTAATTTGATAGCTTTTATGAATGAAAAAATTAAAAAAAAATTATATCCTTAAATGCATGGCTTTATTATATCACCCTTAAGCGTTGAATTGGTATGGGCCATAGAGGGGACAAAATGAGTTTTTTGAACAAGTTTAGACGTAACTTATGTATCTACATTATATTAAAAGCAGGAAGCTCATAACTGAAAAGTCAAATTATTAAAATATCTTTTTTATTATTTACTTAAATACTTTATTTAGTTTAAATAATAAAAAAAGCACACTCAAACGCTACCTAACATGTTTTAAGAGACTCCTCTGTTGAAGAGTTGCTATCTTTTGACTTCAAAGAGAGAAGTATTTTTTGACTTCAAAGAGAGAAGTATTCGCTTTGGCGGATATTCTGTTAATGATAAGAATTATGGTAGTGTTAACTCAAGAGTTTGATGAAACAACATGGAATAGCCTGAGAAGCCAACAATTAGAACTCATCCATCTTTAATATTCACACACAACTATAGCATGACGTCATCCTTCTTTGTTGGAGAGGACATCATGGATTTATTTGCTCTTGTCATTGGGTCACTAACCAACCATAGAATGATTTGGATTTTCCCAAGATAAGACAATCAACGAGTCCGAAACCAAAATAATGTCCTTTTGGACAAAAAGAACCTTAATAGGTGGTAAAAAAAAGTTACAAAAGTATATATATATATATAACGCACTAATTATGTGCGGTATACCTTAACGGTAACTTTTGTCGTTAAGGTATAGCGCACAAAATTAGTGTGTTATACCTCTGACACAAAAAATCTGCCAGGTATAGCGCAGTGCTTTTGTGCGCTATACATATAGTGTTTATGTTTTGCGCGCTATACCACCTTTTTTGGCGCCACCAATAATAACTGGCTTAACAATAATTCAAATGCATATAGCGCACAGAATTTGGGCGCTATACATAAAAAAAACCCCGGCTAGCCATTTTCTATATAAAGAGGTTAGGATTGTAGGAAAAATCATTCAAAAATATTTTAAGTCTCGTTCAAACGTTGTTGTTAAATTCTCCAGCATTTTTTCATTATGTCTTCAACTTGTAACTGAAAACAGCAAGGTATAACCTAAATCTGAAGAGCGTAGAATAAGAGTTTCATTATATTGGGGGGCGAGGTTGTGATGGAGAATAACTCTGTGAGGTACACTTTACCTGCACAGTGTCATGTTAAATTGCCACTTACAATGGAGTACGATAAATTGATATCGTTGTTATGCAAAAAAAGAGTGTGAGGAAACGTTCAGTGATACTTAAAGTAACCGGAAGATATCTCTATTCCGTCACTCCACAGGGGGTTGTTTTTTTCTCGGAGTTTAACATCGACGATGATTAAACTTTGAGAGATTTTCTGAGTACTCCAGATGAATGCTGGGAATTTCTTGTAACCACAATGTTGGAGATGTACATCAAGGTCGAAGATGTTCCCAAAAATAAGGTTGCGCGTAGTAGGGATAACCCCCAGTCATCGGGTGGTTATTCTGGAGCAGTTTTTTCCAGACAAGTTCCAGATGAAAGAGTTTTCCTTGATTTAAACTTATCACTGCCGGCGAATGAGCAGCGAGGATATAATTTCTCTCCTGCTTTCCATAATTCACAAGACGAGTGGTAAACTTCAATTTTCCTTTGTGTTACGATGTACATTTTTGTTGTATTGAATTTGTATTAACGGCCATATATTTAACAGGGGGTACCGGCTGGATATGAATTTTACAAGGGGTCCATCCAGGAGTCATCACCTAAATTAAAATGTCCATCATGGAATTTCATCACATTACGACTTGTAAGTGAAGTGATATAGCTATATGGGAAGTATTTATTAATTTCAGTAGCTTATTATTTTGTTGCTTATGTAGTGAAAACGAGCAAGTTGAACCACCCGTACTCACGCAATTGCCTGAAGATGACGTATTAAATCGGGATCTGGCAGATGCACATAGTAAGGAAGAAAACAGTGATTACGACAATAATGCCGATGAATCCGGAGACGAGACACCCTTTCCTCGTGAGGATGGTGATGAGGAGGATGAGGAGGAAGGACCTGATTTGAAGAGAGAGTATGCTCCAACCCCTCCCCCCNCAAAGGGCATGCTTTTTCCTAATAAAGTGTGCGTAAGCAGGGCTTGTAAAATGCACAACGTAAAAGAGGGTTGTGAGATGCAGGTATGGGAATCAAGTCCGTTGGTATACAAGGTTGTTTGCCGTAGGTGATTTTGGCCATGTCATTGGATGTTACGTGCGACCAAGAAGAAGATAGGTCTGTGGAAAGTGGGTAAATACATTCTCACCCACACATGCGAAATGGACACATTCAACGGGAATTACTTCAACTTGGATATTGACTTGATTTCTTTTGTACTTATTCCGCACCTCGAAGCGTCCATAAGGTATAAAATCAAAGAGTGCATTACATCAGTCCACAAGGAATATGGCCATACCATTACAAAAAAAAAGGCATTTCTCAGGCGCAAACGAGCATTTGAAATTGTCTACAGTAACTGGGATAAGTCATTTGCATCTCTGCCAAAGTACATGGTCGCACTGCAGCACTTTAACCCCGGGACTGTTGTTGAATGGAAGCTTGAGCGGAGTCCAGGAAAACCAGAATATATATTCAATTACGTGTTATGGATGTTTAAACTAGCAATTGATGGATTTTCGCATTGCCGTCCCGTAACATCCATAGACGGCACTCATGTCTATGGAAAGTACGATATCAAGCTATTGATAGCCGTGGCAGTAGATGCTAATGGAAAAATATTTCCTATAGCTTTTGTTGTTTGTGCCAATGAAAGAATAGAGACGTGGACGCTGTTTTTGAACCACTTGAAAGAGCACGTTGTCAAATAGCATTCCGGTATTTATCTAATATATGATCGGCACGGTGGTATCTTAAGTTCTGTGGAGAACTTTCCTGCATGGCAAGAACCTTATGCATACCACTGTTACTGTGTGAGGAACTTTAAGGCCAATTTCCAGAAGGCATATCCCAAAAAGGATCTACATGATTTGGTGTGGATGGCAGCAACAGACCACCAACAGCATAAATTTCGGAGGCACATGGAATCTATCAGGCAAGAAGACGAGGCAGCCTATTGTTGGTTAATGCGACATCACCCTGAAAAGTGGACTTTGCATGCGGATGGTGGCAGACGATGGGGAATACTGACTACAAACATGTCAGAGTCTTTCAACGGGTTATTGAAGTCAGCAAGAGGATTGCCTATCACAGCCATGGTGCGGATGTTAATCAAGCAGATGGCGGAGAGGTTTGTTGAACGGTCTACAGCTGCAACGGCATTGATGGAAATGGGTGTTGAATTTATGCCAGTGCCGATGAAGATATTTGAGAAATACAGATGGCGAGCACATTGGCATTCATTTTTGCAGTATGATAACGAAAGAAATGTTTTTGAAGTTCGCACCGCTATCCATCAAAATCGGGGGAATAATGTACATACTGTAAATAAATCATCAAGGTTATGCTCTTGTGGTAAATGGTCCATCTACAACATGCCTTGCTCACATGCCTTGCTCTCATGCCATTGATCACGCTCAACTATGTCTTGTAGAAGACTAAGCGGGCGTTGCAAATATAATTCTGGGGTATTATTCCCAGAGTCGATCCCACAGGGAATTGACGTATCAAGCAAGCTGTTACAATACTACTCAGCTGTCACCTGATGTTATTTAAATTACTAATACTAAAGATTAAAACTAAAGATTAACTATGCTACGGTATAAACAATTGTAATAAAAAATCTAAGGTTATGGTTTCCCCCGCTGGTTAACTTACTTCTCGGATACTTCGTATAGCTT
>ML301774.1:0-37982 GCA_005239505.1 Nicotiana paniculata
TAACTCTTCTGTCTGGACTGTGTTGTACGGAGCCTCTCCTGAATCAACTTCACTTTCTCCAAGACATGCCTCACTAGGTCGGTGCCATATAACTTAGCCTCGCCAGGCTCAAACCACCCGATAGGAGAACGACATCGCCGACCATACAAAGCCTCAAATGGTGCCATCTCAATGCTGGACTGATAACTATTATTGTAAGCAAACTCGGCCAAAGGCAAGAACTGGTCCCACTGACCTCCGAAGTCAATCACACATGCCCTGAGCATGTCCTCCAATNATATGCAACGCTCTCCAGAAGTGCGAGGTGAACTGAGGACCTCGATCTGATATAATAGACACCGGAACACCATACAACCGGACTATCTCCCGAATGTAGATCTGGGCTAACCTCTCAGAAGTATAAGTAGTAGCCACTGGAATGAAATACGCCAATTTGGTCAATCTATCCACAATGACCCAAATCGCGCCAACCTTCCGCAAGGTCCGAGGCAACCCAACCACGAATTCCGTAGCGATGCGCTCCCACTTCCACTCAGGAATGGGCATCTGTTGAAGTAGGCCTCCTGGCCTCTGGTGTTCATACTTCACCTACTGGAAATTAAGACACCTAGCCACATACCTCACAATATCCTTCTTCATCTGCCTCCACTAGAAATGTTGTTTCAAGTCACGATACATCTTCGTAGCACCAGGATGAATAGAATACCGAGAACTGTGTGCCTCCTCTAGAATCCTCTCCCTCAGGCCATCAACATTAGGAACACATAAGCGGCCCTGAAGTCACAGAGCTCCATCCTCGCCAATAGTAACCTCCTTGGCCCTACCCTGAACCACTGTCTCCTGAAGCTCTGCTAAGCACGAATCATAGAAATGTCGGGCCTTAATCTCTCCTAATAACAAAGACTGAGCAACCACATGTGCTAAAACTCGACGAGGCTCTGAAAGATCTAATCTCACCAGGCGATTGGCCAAGGAATAAATGTCCAAGGCTAGAGGTCTCTCCTCTGCTACAATACAAGCCAAGCTACCCATACTCTCAGCCTTTCTGCTCAAAGCATCTGCCACCACATTTTCCTTGGCCGGGTGATAAAGAATGGTGATATCATAATCCTTCAACAACTCAAGCCATCTGCGCTGCCTCAAATTAAGATCCTTCTGCTTGAACAAGTGCTGCAAGCTATGATGATCTGTATAAACCTCATAGGACACCCCATACAAATAGTGCCTCCAAATCTTAAGAGCGTGAACAATCGCCGCCAACTTCAAATCATGCACAGGGTAATTCTTCTCATGAACCTTCAGCTGGCGCGAAGCATAAGCAATAACTCTCCCCTCCTTCATCAATACACACCCCAAGCCAGTGTGCGAGGCGTCGCAATATACTATATACATCCCAGAACCGGAAGGCAATACTAGAACTGACGCAAGGTCAATGCTATCTTGAGCTTCTGAAAGCTCGCCTCACACTCGTCATGCCATCAAAACGAGGCATTATTCTGATTCAATCTAGTCAATGGAGCTACGATAGAAGAGAAACCCTCCACAAATCGGCGATAATAGCCTGTTAGGCCCAAAAAGCTCCTGATCTCTGTAGCTGAAGTAGGACGCGACCAACTCTGAACTGCCTCGATCTTCTAAGGATCAACCTTGATATCCTCTCCGGATACCACATGCCCCAGAAATGCCACGGAATCCAACCAAAACTCACACTTGGAGAACTTAGCATATAGCTTCTGTTCTCGCAAAGTCTAGAGCACAACTCTCAAATGATGCTCGTGCTCCCCCAGGCTACGAGAGTAAATCAAAATGTCATCAATGAAGACAATGACGAAGGAATCAATATACGACCTGAACACCTTGTTCATGAAGTCCATGAATGCTGCTGGGGCATTAGTCAAGCCAAAGGACATCACTAGGAACTCATAATGGCCATATCCCGTACGAAAAGCAGTCTTCGGAACATCTGAAGCCCGAATCCTCAACTGATGATACCCTAATCACAAATCAATCTTAGAAAACACACGAGCACCCTGAAACTGGTCAAACAAATCATCAATGCGCGGCAAGGGATACTTGTTCTTAATGGTAACCTTCTTCAACTGGAGGTAATCAATACACATCCGCATAGACCCATCCTTCTTCTTCACAAAAAATACTGGAGCACCCCACGGTGATACACTCGGTCCGATGAACCCCTTAGCTAAGTACTCCTCAAGCTTCTCCTTCGGATCCATACGGTATGGAGGAATGGATATAGGTTGAGTGTCTGGAGCTAAATCAATGCAGAAATCAATATCACGGTCTGGAGGCACGCCCAGAAGATCTGAAGGAAATACATCAGCAAACTCTCGAACAACTAGCACTGAATCAATCATCGAAGACTCGGTGATGGTGTCCTGAACATAAGCAAAATAGGATAGACAACCCTTCTCGACCATATGTCGATCCTTCAAGAATGAAATAACCTGGATGGCTGCACTAACTGAAGAACCCTTTCACTCCAGCCTAGGTGACTTGGGCATAGCTAAAGTAACTGTCTTGGCAAGCATTATAAGGGGATAGCCAATCCATGCCTAGAATAACCTCAAAATCAACCATGTCGAGCAATAAAAGGTCAGCTCTGGTCTCGAACCCACAGAAGGTGATCACACAAGACCGATACACCCGGTCTACCACCACAGAATCGCCCACAGGAGTGGACACATACATAGGAGATCCCAAGGACTCACGAGAAACATCCAAAAAAGGAGCAAACAGGGTGAAACATATGAACAAGTGGATCCCGGATCAAACAATACTGAAGCCTCTCTACCGCATACTAAGATAATACATGTGATCACGGTATCTAAGTTCACTGCATCTGATCTGGCCGGAATAGCATAAAACCTGGCTGGAGCACCTGAAGACTGATCCCACCGGAGTGAACAGGAGCTGCCTGACCTCCCCCTAACTAGCCTCCACCTCTAGGACAACCCCTGCCGACCTGTCCTCCACCTCTAGGTGGCTGGGCTGCTGGTGCTGAACTCATAGGTTGATAACCCTATTGTACTGCCTTGCCTCGAAACCGGGGACAAGCCCTCTTCACATGGCCCAGATCCCTGCACTCGTAACATCTCACAAGTGACATATCCTGCTGTCCCGAAGAAGAAGAATCTTGAATGGCCGGAGGGCGATGTGAGCCCTCAGGCATAGCACTGAAGTAGGAACTGGAGGATCTCTAGCGACTGGGGTAACCACTAGGAGAACTCTGAATAGCTAGAGGGTGATAGGAGCGCTCTGGCATGGCACAGAACTGGGGCCTAACTAGGACACCTCGGGGAGGTGGCGGAGGTGCTGAATAAGAAGGCATAATGGGCTGACCACCCCCAAAGCGACCTCTGCTCCTAGCTGGGGCATTCCAGAAATCTCCTGAGAACCTATCCCTCTTATCCTACTGACCCTGCTCCCTGCTCCTCATCCGATAACCCTCGATCCTGCGAGCAATCTCCACTACGAGCTGATAAAAAGTACCCATCTCCACCTATTGATCCATGTTGGATCTAATACATGGATGCAACCCTGCTACAAACCTCCAAACTCTCTCAGCATCGGTGGGCAATATCATAAGAGCATGGTGTGACAGCTCTATAAATATGGCCTCATAATCTGTCACGGACATCTGCCCCTGCTCTAACCGCTCAAACTGACCCCGCAGCTCTTCCCTCTCAGAGGGTGGAATATATCTATCCAAGAAAATCTGTGTGAATTGCTCCTAAGTGATAGTAGGAGAATCGGCTGGCCTGCTGAGAATATAAGACTGCCACCACCTACGAGCTTTGATCTCTAACTGGAATGCAGTGAAGTCCGCTCCATGGGACGCTAGGATCCCCATGTTGTGCATTCTATCCCTGCACCTATCAATAAAGTCCTGGGCATCCTCACCTTGCTCACCCCCAAATACTGGAGGGCGCAAGCGAGTCCATCTGTCTAACATCTTATGATGGTCTCCATCCGTAGCTGGTCTGGGCTCTGGTGTTGCCGCTACAGGCTAGGTACCACCCACGGGCAGTGTACCCGGGGTGTGATGTAATGCTGATGTCGGTCCTGCGGCCTGGGAAGTAGGGGTCTGGGCTCCCCCTCCCGCCTGAGAAGTGGCAGGATCTGCTGGAAATAAACCAGCCTGGGACATAGTGTCCATAAATCTCATCATACGGCCCATAACTGCCTAGAAGCCTGGCGTCGTCATAAAGTCTACGGGTACAGGATCTGCTAGAGGCACCTCATCCGTCTCCTCTAATATGGGGTCCTCGGGTGGCGGGATCAGAATAGCTATGGGACGCCCTTGTCCCCTACCACGGGCCGCTGCCCTCCCCCGGTCTCTACCGCAGCCTCGGACAGCGGGGGTAGTGTCCCCTCTGAGTTCTGGAACATCAGATGCACGCGTCCTCACCATCTGAGAGAATATAAGAATGAATTTGGTAAATCATCGACTGCACGATAGAATGAGAACAAATAGAGGTTTCCTAACACCTTGTAGCCTCCTGAAGATAAGTACAGACGTCTCCGTACCGATCCGCAAGACACTACTGGGTTTGTCCGTGACTCGTGAGACTTACGTGAACCTAGTGCTCTAATACCATGTTTTCACGACCCAAAACCCCACAGAGGTCGTGATGGCGCCCAACACCGGAGTCAGGCAAGCCAACAGTTGTTTACTAGTGAGGTTTTCCTTATTAACATACAAATCCCACATATTTCCCAAGGTTTTAAACTTAGCTCATTTAAATAAAAGCGGAAACATTTACCAATTTTAATACATACAGCCAAAAATGATCGTGATCCAATATATATATATATATATACAGTCCCAAAATAAGAGTCTACTATGTGTGTGCCAGAAACTAGTGTAACAAGTCAACATGCGAACTAGTAGAATATACAAAAGATAATACAAGACTGTATTGATGTCTGAGAGGAATAGACAGAATATAGACAAAAGATAACTCCATAACACAGCTGAGAAACGTCGGGGGGTGCAGCTCACCGTGGAGTCCGGTCTGGAAGATAAGTCAAGCTCCGGTCGGATAACCAGAAACACCAGCCTCAGAACCTTTACAATTAAGTACAGAAGTGCAGCATGAGTACATAATATATATGTACACAGTGAGTATCCCGCCTAACCTCGAAGAGGTAGTGACGAGAGGTCGACATGACACTCACTAAGGTCCAACAGTAATAATGTAAACAGGATATACGGAATGCAGTAGACATGTGAGATAGTAAGCAGCAGATATCTATCCAATACAGAAAACTAGGTAAGTACAGAAAATAAACAACAATGTAAACTTTCCCTTTTCCCCCAAAATATCTATCAAGTCAATATAAATGGAAAACAGTACCCAATAGCCTCAAGCGCACACAAGGGTAGGACAACCGGCTGGAGTCACAAGGAAATATCTAGACACTGACTCATATATATAATTAACATAAAGCTTCCCTCGATCGCGAATCCTACCTGCGACTCGAGTGCTGACTCATATATATAATTAACATAAATCTCCCCTCAATCGCGAATCATACCTCCAACTCGACTGTTGACTCTTATATATAATTAACATAAAGCTCCCCTCGATCGCGAATCATACCTGCGACTCATGTGCTGACTCTTACATATAATTAACATAAAGCTCCCCTTGATCGCGAATCATACCTGCGACTCGAGTGCTGACTCTTTTATATAATTAACATATATATATACAAACCGGATTTATCAATAAGCTTAGTAGAGGCTATACTTGTAACAAAGATCTATTCACCGGAATTTCAGAGGCAACTCTCTACCATTTGCATACCAGTTCAAAGATAATAAGCATACTGGTTCAAAGATGATAAAAAACTCAAAGTTTGGCTAAATATACACATAAGGCACGTAATGGCATGCTCGTGAGCCCTAAAGCTACCCGACATGATATAACAGTTGTTACGTACGGACTCTCGTCACGTTGTACGCACATAGCCCCCAAAACAATTACACACAGCATATATAACGTCTATGGGGACAATTCCCTCTTACAAGGTTAGAAAGGAGACTCACCTCGTGTCGCCTCTACCCCTCAGACCAAGGATGCGCCCGAGGGAACACTCACCCAAAGCCTAAGGATCATTAATATTCGATTCTTACTTGATTTCATAGCAAATTCACGGGTAAATTCTCAAATTATCGCAAGCTCTAGGTTACTACCCAATTCTTAATTTTTCATTAATTTAGGAAGTTAATTAAGCTAGAAATCCATGCATGAAGCTAATTTTTGAGTAGATTTTACTTACTTTAGATGACCAGGTCGTTAGCCCCTCAACAATGGTGGAAATCGCCCAAGGAAAAAGAAGAAAATGAGAAAAAATGGGTTAAGACCCGTGTATAAAAATACACTGTCCGGACAGTGTTCTCGCACCTGCGGCTCGAGGACCGCACCTGTGGAAATGGACTGGGGTGCCTGGACCCGCACCTGCGGCTCCGCTCCTATGGAACTTTGTTCGCACCTGCGAGAATTGGCCAGACCACTGAGGGGTCGCACCTGCGATACTGGGGACCGCAGGAGCGGTCCCGCACCTGCGACTGGGCAATCGCACCTGCGGTCACACCAGAGCAGGTGCACCAGCAGCTATTTTAGCTAGTTTTTAACCCCGTTAGGTGCTCGGGAGGCACCTGGGCCCACCCGAGCCCTAGTCCAAATACACCAACGAGTACCGAATCGTAACGGACTCGCTCTAGCCTTCGGATCACCCAAAACAACGCTAAAACTCAAAATCACACCTCCAAACCCCCAAGAACCAAACTTAGGAACTTTAATTTTTCTAGACTTCGCTAATCACGCGTCAAACCGACCTATACAACTCGGAATGGCACCAAATTTTGCAGGCAAGTCATAATTAACATAACGGAACTATTTCCGGTCTCAAAATTCTGTTCGGGCCTCGATAACACCAAAACACGTCCTAAACCAAAACAGGAACTTAAGGAACTTATTAGTTCAATATTGGGCGCCGAAATGCCCCTGGGCCATCAGAAACTCATTCCGACCATAGGGCCAGGTCCAAAATTATCGCACGAAGCTACCGAAACCGACGAAACTCGATTCCGAGGTCGTTTATCCAAAATATTGACTGAAGTCAAACTTGGCCTTAAAGGCTAACCTTAAGGAACCAATTGTTCCTATAGCACTCTAAACACCTCCGAATCCCGGACCACCAGTCCCCGCAAGTCATAAATCATAAAAAGCCGTTATGGAAAGTTTCATTTAGGGGAACGGGGTCCGATAACGCAAAACGACCGGTCGGGCCGTTACACAACTAACTTCGATCATAGAGGGAGAAGTATAATCTTGTATGACGATACTTCTCATACTTCCTAATATATAGTGATTTTTAAAAGAAAAAATTCCACAAATTAATTGCCTTAATTTTTACTTCAGATATTCTCAACTCATATTTTAGAGAGAGGATACTTATTATACAATTTGAACAAATTTTAATATTCTATAATAAAAAAGGGGGCTTGAAACTATATTTATTCTTAAATATATTTTTTCCTAATTTTATAAAGTATTTCAATTGAAATTGCAATATAATGAGAATTTTGTATAAAATGATATCAATTGATAATGATATAATAACATCAGAATGTAAATCTACATGAATTATCACAATTTTTTTAATAAAATTTTCTTTACCTGGAATAGTGGTTACTGATTAAATTAAATGAAATAGTATTTCTTAAGGAGATAATAAAATTGTCATATATAAATGTATATGACCATAGTATTTTTAATTATGTGAATATTTGAGTTAAAATTACCAAAAATATAATTTTTTTAGTTAAACGTACTTATTGAAAAAATAATAATAACAATCAAGTAATACATTTAATGAAGATAGTGAAGGTTGAATGGAAAGTGGAGTCCACCTAAAGAATTTAATAGCTTATGGCCACGTTAATTTTGATTTTTTCTGTTATTAAGAACTCACAACCAAACTTCTGAGCATAGTATACAAGCAAACAATGCACTAGTATATTTAAAATGACCATTATACCCTTGGTCAACCACCTCTTCTTTCTTCTATAGAATTGAAATATATACCTTTGTCGGATATGTTTTTGGGCATGTGGTTATTTAAGTTACTTTCTTGATTTAAAAATGAGTAGTTTCAACTTTTATATTTAACCTGGATTATAATTTCATATATTATCTCTGGCAAAATAAGAAATTATATTAAATAAGAATTTAAAAGAATCCAAAAAAATGGTAGTCCCCCTTAAAACTTTTCTGGTCAGTTAAGATTGATTTTTTTACTAAAAATTATGACATCAATCATTTTTTGATTCTTTTAATGACCACACGAAGCGCGAAAAATTACATTAGTTTGGCATAATTATAAGAACAAATAGTTTTAGCATAAAACTTTGCATCAGTAATATCACGTTTAGCTTAGGATATAAAACTGTGTATGTATTATTTGAATTTCTGGTACAACATTTGATTTTTGGAATAACACTCCGCTTAACAATTGTATAACTTACACGACAATTTATATATTATTTTATGCAAGATAGAAATTGAATCAACAATTTATGTACAATAATACCAGTAAGAGGTTAAGATAATTCTTGACTATGATATCATAAATTCATATATACTTATTCATGTACTATTATTCATAGAGAATAATCAATTCATGTATTAAAAGTATGAATCCATATCTAATTGTTCATTGTGTTACTAATTACTAATATCTTTGGAATATTTGTAATTAAATATTCCAAAATTGCATGTAATAATCCATAAGTTCACCATTAACAATCCACCAACATGACATTGTTCCACTGTAGGATCATCATCTAACAAATTGGATTACAAAAGTACTAGTATTATTGGCGGTGTTCATAATTTCGATTTAAACTTTTCATGAATCGTATAAAAAAATATTTGTACAAACATGTTACTTAAAAGCTAATTGTAATGTAAATCTTTTACCAATCATCAGTTGGTAACTTCAGAAATATTGTGAATAAACTCACGGAACATACCAAATTACAGTAGGTGTGTCAAAAAATTTATATCATTAAAATTCAATACGAAGAACTTAAGGTAATTTGATAAAACTTATATAGGAGTCTTAAGAGCACGTTTGGGCTAGTTGATTGAGAATAGTTGATAAGTATTAAATGTTGAAAAGTAATTTTAAATGCTAAAACTAATTTTATAGTAATTAATTACGTAGCTATGTGTTTGAATAGAAGTATTGAAAGTTGATAATCAGTAGTTAATGTTTTTGGTCAAAAAAATAATGATAAGCATTTTATGTTAAAAAGACTAAAATACCCTTAAAAATTATTTATAGTAATTATAAATTAAAAGTATTTTACAAGAAGAATGAGGAACAATGTCTAAGGTTTTTGTTTCGAGAAGTGTGTCTTATGAATTACAAAAATGTTAGAGATGAATTAGAGTAACAAATATTTTGGTCAAAGATAAAAGTAAAATATTGGGAGTGACTCACCAACTTATATTTATCCAAGAATGCAACTCATAATGGTTACGGAAAAAAAAAAACCCAAACAACGTATGGACTTACCTTTCCCATTTCTTTGATTGGGTAGACATCAGACGGGACCGTACCCTATATCCAGCACCACCCAAACGCTGTAAAGCGGATCGCAACCAAAGGGGCCCGCCCCGCAAGGCCAGAGTGGACTCAGCAGTCAGCCTCCATTCGAATTATGTTAGGGGTCTTTCGTTTTTGTCAGATCTAGAGAGATATTACAAGTCCTCCGTCCCTTTATCTCTTAAAGCTACTCATTAGGGAATACCGGCCAAATTAGTCTGTCTGCCGCTTTCTTTCATAACAGAGTCGTTATTTCCGGCTGGCATAGAAGTCTCTCGCGCGGGCGAAGGAGATGCATTTCTGGTACTGGTGGTATTGGACAAGCTCTAAGGGAATAATCTCTTTCTTATTTCTGTATTTCTTTCCCATGACGACTAAGAACAGGCAAATCAAAAATTTCACTTCGAATTTCGGACCTCAACATCCTGCTGCTNTCTGCTGTGGGAATAAGCGCCGCAGAATAGGCAGCTATTGACTCTCTCTTGACAGCTTGCTTATGTTAGAGCTATTGTGTCACTGTCCTTCTCTACTTTCTCTGCCGATACCGAAGAGGGTAACTAACCTCTTGACTAAGGGCTTGTTTTGTTTACAAAGTGAAAAAAGGAAACTTGTCAACTAGACTTAGCGGAATGTCCAGGGGCGGTCCTTGCCAGGAGGGAAAGCAGCAGATAAAGAGCACCATCACCTTACTTAACAAAGGGCCTATGCGAAAGAGAGCACCGCTTCCCCGAGAAGATAATCCGTTTCCTAAAATCCCTACAAATAAGTTTCTCTCTCGAGCACATGATTTCCGGCGACCCACCAAGTGAGGAAACTCCTGTTGATGTCTAACCCACACCACCACACCACCACCCCTCCCAAACCATCAGACATAAATCTCACGTTAACACTCATGGACACTGACACACCTTCCTTCAAAGAGAAACTCCTCTCAAGAGAAATGAACAATAATATATCCATAACTCCCCCGGCAGCGTACCAAACCATTATAGAGGAGGATGAGAATTTAGACCAGGGAAACTCTCAGGGTATACAACAAATAAATAACAAAGTCTCAGTCGCTATATCCACAGAGGAAAAACAAAGGATTTACTACCCTTGGAGAAACTCAATCATCATTAAATTACAAGGAAGGAAAATTGCACACGATATACTAAAAAAGAAATTAATAGAGATGTGGAAACCCACTGAAAATTTCCCACTAATCGACCTGGGTGAGGACTACTATATAGTCAGGTTTACTAAAGAAGAAAACATGACTAACTCAATACAAAAAGGACCCTGGTTCATCTATGGTCATTTCCTATCTATACAACGTTGGGTACCAAATTTTGTGGCATCTCAAGCCAGACAAGCCTACACTGCAATATGGGCTCGACTGCCTCAACTTCCAACAGAATTTTGCGATGGATTGATCTTACAAAAATTAGGCAGCACCCTAGGTCGACTACTGAAAGTGGACGCTTGTACATCAGCAGCCTTGAGAGGCAGATACGCAAGACCATTCGTGGAATTACCACTGGATAAACCGGTCATCCCTCACATATTCATTGGTTCACATAAATAACATATTTACTATGAAGGGGAGAATATGCTCTGCAAACGATGCAGGCATTTAGGCCATATGACTCTACAATGCCCAATAAAACAATGTCAGCTGAATAGTGAATCGTCACCTAAGGCAGACGAGAAGATGGAGGTCTCTACCAATCAAGTTGGCACAAAATTACAGGAGGACGGATGGAAGACGGTGTCTTTCAACAAAGGAAAGAAGAAGGCCTCTATGAAGCAGCAACGGGACAGACATCAAGATCATCATGGCCAAGGTATCAGTGTTAAAAAATTTTAGGCCAAATCTGGTAAATTCCTCTCCACCCAAAAATTTGCTTATAAAAATAAATTCTCTTTTAATCAAGTAAATCAACCTACTAATCAAGGAAAGATATCTATTATGGATAATGACAAAATTCACAAAGAAAACGACATTAACAAACAGTGGGACCCACAGACAAACATAAACACCCCTCCAATAATCACTCACCCCCTCCCCCCAAGGATCCATATCATCCCACGCCCCATTAAATCATCCAATAACCAACGATTACACCCCACCCTACCTGGATACACCCACTAGGATACATGTAGCATACTATACCACGGCATACCCTCCCCTTACCAATAACAATAAACCCCATGCATTAACAAATGCAGGAAATCAAACACGCAATACTACACCAGACAAACAAATGGCAGACCACCTACACCACGTGGTTATTGACCAATCCTTGAACCCAAAAATCAGCAATAAATATACGCTACACCAACCAACACACATGAAAAAAACTATCCCAATCATTAAAAACCTAGAACTATACCCTACTCCCCAAAACGCCCGAAACCTTTCCCCTCATAAATCATCAAATCTCAGACAAGAATGCCAAGAGTTCCAATCTCTGTAAGAAGACGTTACTGTCTAACACAGCTCTAAAGGATTCATCTAACTCCAAATATGGTGAACAAGAACTCCCTCCCAACACAGAACCAACACCAAGCACCACGAAGGATCCTCATTCAGCCTCCTCTACCACAAAATCACCAACCAATGTCATGGGTCGAGATGGGTTTACTAGGACATGCGATATCCTTCAACATCATGCTAGAAGGGAGGGAGATAGTGATAGTCCTAGAGAACTCTCACTACTTGGCACAACTGATATCGGAGGGTGTCCGCTTAGCCATGAACAACTACATCAACCAAATTTGGTTGAACAATTTCTTGACCCCAATTGCACAGAACATGACTGCCAACATCACTCAGGCAATGAGAGCAGACTGGAATCTTCCACAACACTTTATACCAGTCCAAAGCCCATCACCAGTGATGGAACTCCCTTTCTTCACTCCGGAGTTTGTAACCAATCTGAATCCGGTCTTTACTCCTTGGAATGCACATGTAGATCATCCTCAAACATAAAATGCACACACTGCACACAACATGCAACCACCTCTTCCCACCCAAAACCAAAATCAGGATCACGTCATGGAGGAAGAGATAGACCCGGTAAACTTAATCCCTCCAAATCTGGAAGAGGATTCAAACCTCGACGAGCTAAAGATATTTTTATTCGCGGAGATGCAGGAACAGAAGCAGATACTCTATTGTCCAATAGCACTTTACAAGTGCACCATGGACATAAGGCCACCGGCAGACCCAACGGTAGGGAATCGAGCAATGATACTTATCCCATTCCAAATGAGAAATCCAGTCTATGCGAGGATGATTAGAGAAAATGGATACATCAACAACTCAACCATAAACATGAATAGGTCTAATACTTTTATTATCTGTAACATAAGAGGTAGTAACAACGAGAACTTTAGAATCAGTTTTAGGGATTTAATTGATACACATCGTCCCACCATGGTCATACTTCTTGAGACCAAGATGGATAGTCACCTCCCTCTTCTCAAGCCGTTTGGCTTCTCAAACATGATAGAGATTCCGGCAGAAGGACAATCGGGTGGTATGGTGATCCTTTGGGACCACACCAAGGTAAATGTACACAACTTCGTGCGTAGGAATCAGGAGATTAGTGCAACGATTGAGGTAATCTCGACTCATAAATCCTGGGTTTTTACTTCTATTTATGCTAGTAACGATATTAACCTTAGAAATGCATTATGGAATAATATATTAGACATGCATGGTCACATCAAGGGACCCTGGCTACTAGGGTAGATTTCAACGATGTCTTCACATGTCATGATAAGCTAGGGGGAGACGGGTTAATAATAATAGAACTAACGTACTGTGGCAGTGTATTAATGCTTATAATCTCTTAGACCTAGGCTTCAAAGGCCCTAAATTTACCTGGACAAACAAGAGAAAAAATAATAAGGGACTAATAATGGAAAGACTAGATAGGGTTTTTGCTAACACGGATTGGATTAATTTTTTTCCGGAAGCGGTAGTTACCCACCTGCCCAGAACCCACTCTGACCATAACCCTTTGTTAATTCAACTCACTCCTATAAAAGTAGGGCAACTTGATAAACCCTTTAGACTTGAAACCTTTTGGTGTCGCCACCCTGATTTTATCAACTTAGTAAAAGAAAGTTGGCTCAATAGAAATTATATCCAGGGTTCTAGTAATTCTTGTCTAACATAAAAAGTTGGAGTAGAAAAACTTTGGTGACATTCATAGGAGGAAAAGGAGAATCTTGGCTAGAGTAAGGGGTATACGACTTTCTGAAAATTATTACTATAACTCTTTCCTTCAAAATCTAGAAGCCAAACTTATAAGAGAATACAACGACATTCTCAAGTTAGAGGATGATGATTGGAAACTTAGGTCTAGGATATCTTGGATTCAAAAAGGTGATGCGAACACAAAAAAATTTCATCTTTCTGCCTCCAATAAAGCACAGAGAAACAAAATCACTTTCTTCAAAGATAACCAAGGCAATTGGATAAACGACCCTTCCCACATATTGGTCCACACCCTTGAATATTTTCGAGATGTTTTCACCTCTAATCATTGTAGAACTAACTCAGCTGATGTGAGAAGCATTCCACAATGGTCATCAAGAATCCCTCTTGAAACTCTATATGCTGGCTTATCCCAGGATGAGGTAGTCAATGCCACATTCTCATTCAAATCCTTCAAATCTCTGGGGCCGGGTGGGATACATCCATTCTTCTACCAAAGATACTGGGATATTATAGGTTAGTCGATGATAGACATTTGCACTCAAATCTTCCAGTCAAACATAATCCCCCCAGAGATTAATCTCTCCTACCTATGTTTAATCCCTAAGGTAGCAAATGCAAATCACCTAAAAAATTCCAGGCCCATAGGCCTTTGCAACACCATCTATAAAATTATTACAAAAATCATTGCTAATAGAATTCAGCCTTTCCTAGATGATATTATTTCCCCCTACCAATCCAAATTCATGAAAGGAAGAAGGGCTTGCGATAATGCAATTATCATTCAAGAAATTTTAACTCAACTCAGGAAAAGTAAGGGAAAAAAGCATACATGATTCTCAAACTTGATCTAGAGAAAGCATTTGATAGATTGGAGTGGTCATTTATTCACCTAACTCGCTCTTACTTTAAATTTCCTCCTAAAATTAAAAGTCTTATCATGAACTGTATTTTTACTTGTCAGATTGTCGTCCTAGTAAATGGAGAAAAAAACTCTTTCTTTACTCCCAGTAGAGGAATTAGGCAAGGCTGCCTTTGTCCCCATACATTTTCATTATGGTAATGGAAATGCTTTCCCGCTTAATCTTACATCAGGTGAACACACACCTCTAGGGCCCTTTCTTCACAGTAGAGGCATTGGTTTCTCTCATCTACTCTTTGCCGATGATCTAACCTTGATAGCAAAAGCGGACAAGAAGAATTACAGCACCATCAAGAAATGCATCACTAAATTCTGTGACATTTCAGGCCATAAAATTAATCTCGATAAGTCAAAAATCCTTTTTCTCGAAAAACTGTCCAACAGACTTAGCTAGTGAAATTGCTTCGGGGTTCAATATCAAGATCAGTCAAGTATTTGGAAAATACTTGGGATTCCCCATGCCAACAAATAATCCAAAACCTCATGACTATTACTTCATAATAGACAAAATGAGGGAAAGGCTATCCACTTGGAAAACCAAATTTCTGAATATAGCAGGTAGAACTACATTTGCTCACTCTACCTTAAACTCTATTCCAAACCATGCCATGCAGTATACAATGCTGCCAACAAAAATCCATAAACAAATAGATCGTCTCCAAAGGAACTTTATTTGGGGGACCACTATGGAAAAAAAGAAACTGCATCTTATTAATTGGGACATTGTTACCACCCCAGTTGATAAAGGAGGCCTGGGCATCAAAACGACTGCCTCAAAGAATAAGACACTCCTTGGAAGCTTATCTTGGAGATTTCTTACCAACACAACGACCCTTTGGGCCACATTAATTATCCAAAAATATGGTATAAATAGGCCGAAAAATAATTCTTTCATTTGGAAGAGTCGTCTGAAGGGATGGGACATTTGCTCAAAAAGAATTTTTTGGCTCCCAGGAAGAAATTCAAATCTTAATATTTGGGAAACAAAATGGATTCCTTCCTGCCCTCCACTAAGAAACTGTATAGAGAGCCCACTAGGACCAACGAAAAAGTATTTCACTATTAAGGATATAATGGCTAATGGAACATGTTCTTTATCCAAACTATCTTTTGAATTCCCTCCTGACATCCTTGATAAAATTAAGTCCATCCCCAACTCCCTGGGTAACTATGACACACCTCTTTGGAGTTTGAACAATAATGGATTGTTCACAACAAGATCTTGTTACCAACTCTTAGAGGATGAAGGTAATAAAGAAACAAGTCAGTTTAAGTGGATCTGGAAAATACACTGTTCAAATAAGTTAAAATTCTTCTTATGTTAATGCAACCATAATAGGCTCCCTTGTCGTTACTACCTAAAGCATATTGGCATCAACATAGATCTCATTTGTCCTGCATGCAAAAAACTTCCGGAGACTATTAGACACATCTTTTTGGAATGCCCTATAGTCACCAATCTATGGAACCTTCTAAAATCAATACCTCAACCTTGGGAGATAACTGGTTTTTATCCTTAAAAGATCTTGAGAGCCATCCCAACAACCTTAAAGTTCCCTGGGACAATCTATTGGCATTCATCATATGGGGTATATGGATTAATAGGAATAGCAACAACATCAACAATAACAATTATCCTCCAAGATGGGCCAACATCATGAAGCTGGCATTGCAATACAACCTCGTAAATACTCCTGGGCCTACTCCATAAGGGATTATGGTAATCCACATCAAACGGTACCCTCCTGAACAACACTGGTACAAGCTCAATACCGATGGAGATTTTTGTACGGAGAGAAACAAGTCTAGGATGGAGGGGGGTTTTCAGAAACAACAAAGGGAAATGGATCGTAGGGTTTCAAAAAACAAACCATTCACTCTCTACACTCTATTCAGAAATACAGGCGATTTGCAAGGGACTAAAAATTGCAATGGATCAAAATCTTTTTCCATTGGAAATTGAAACAGATTCCACTGATGTAATTCTAGCCATTAATCAGGGCCATACTAATTTATCTAATATTGTGGCTTTTTTGCAGATCATTGATGCCTCGTCTGAAGCCCCAACTACAAATGCGCCATAACTTTCGCCTAGGGAATCAAGTAGCGCATCTGCTGGCTAAGGATGCGAGCAAGAAGGACCAGAAGAAGCTATCCACTACCTCAACTATGCTACATGCAGCTCCTCCAGATTTTGTGCAACAGCAACTACTCAGGGATGTAGGAGGACTCTGCCTCTACAAGAAATCATTAGACAAATCGGCTTGTTATAGGCTAAAAGCACTAGGAAATCTTAACATTACTGACTGTAATCCACAAATATGTGGTGATGTTTGCTCAGATTGTATGAACATTAACTAGTTTTATATATATAATATATCCCTATTATCAAAATAAAAACTTATATTTATCCAAACAATCTCTAAATCAAATAGCAGTTGAATGTCATTTCCAAAAGTTGAAGGGAATTTCTAGAATTTCTGAAGGAATAGAGATGTGAATGTAATTGACCAAAACATTAGCTCGCAGCCGATAGCTGATAGCTCCGATCTCTTTGCTTCAAGACGGAAATAACTAAACTGAGAGAAAAAGTGCGGCGAACATGTTCGGAAGGAGAAGATTTTTGTCGTTTCCGCTGGTAATTGGCGCTGTTATGTAAGTTTTTATTACCCTTCCACCATACTAGTTTTGCTTAAAATTAACAGATGATATGCATCACTATGGATTCATATTCCCTCAAGGATATTGCTCTCTACCGCTCTTCAAACAACCAAGAGGAAAACCACAACAAAAAAAGCCAATTATACTTGGTGTTCTGGGTTTTCTTAAATCATGAATTGGAGCAAAGGTGTTTGAAGAAATGTCTAAATGAAACTGCCCTCTTCCCCTACCTAGAACATCAAAGAGGCAAAACAAGAAAAAGCCCATAAACTGGAAGTTCCATTTTTTCATGATCATCTATTGAAGATAACGTGCTCGAAGAAATGTCATACTAATGTTTCATCAAAGCGCAGATATAAAGAGATTTCCCTTCATGTAATGAGTAAAAGGATAAAGAATTTCTATTGTTGGTTGTTCAATTGTTAGTGTTCTGTTATTTACTGATAGCTTCTGGTGCTGCGTTCCCGGAAGCGAGGCTCAAAACATGTTGAGCGTTTCGTCTCGCTTTGTGGGTGCTTTAGTATCGCATCAAGGCTCTAAGGCATGCTATTCCTTGCCAATGAGTGTAATCATGAAAAGGCGAAATTAAACAATTGATATTTCATTTTATCGTAGTTTTTCAATTTCTTTGTCCATATATTTGTTATTCATGCTTATACATATTTTTTTACTTTTTCTCCGGTTGCGCCTTTTTTCATTAAAGTCCACGCTTTATTTGTGATTTGCGCTTAAAGCCCCAACGGACCTTAGAGCTTTTTTGCGCTTTTCGCCTTTGATAACACTGCTCATATGTGGTATAGGTTCAAGTCTCAAAGTAGTGTCTTATAGAGGCCACTCTTGGCCTGTCCTAAATCTAATGTGCTGTTCGCTTTCCCTTGATATTTGGGATTCCTCTTGTTCCTCCAACAATCTAAGTCTGTGCTTAGCTTGCTTCACCTGCCTAGACAAAATTCTGGACTTCCGGAAAGCTGAAGACATCAACTTGATAGGTGCTCGCAATCTATCCTTTAGAGCAATTTAAATTGAGCTTTAAACCTCAATAAAATATCTATGCATTTTGGGATCGACAATAAGGAGTATGAGACAATCCACTAGATGTGGTTCCTCTTTCCTTATACACAGCTGGACCCCGATCACTGGATCAATGAATTCCTTGACCAATGGCTGAAAGTGAGTTGGAGAACATCCTCTAAAGCTCCCTGCCAAAAGATATTGAGAGAAAAAGAAGAGAAGTAAAAAAAAACTGCTTTCCTTCTCACTTTTACCCCTTTGTCTTCCTAGCTTGAGGTATGTGTACCTTTTGACAAGTTTCTGCTGCTATGGTTGTCAGACAATGTGACAATGTCATTTTTGATATATTTGGTGTATGGTTGCCAAGTATGCATTTTTGCATCTGTGGTGTATTTACTAATGTACATTTTGGCATATTGACAAGTTAGATACAGAGAAGGAGTTTATCAAAGAAAAATAAAAGAATCATTAATAGAGCACTGCCATTTCCCTTAACAGGTTGAAGCTGCCGGCATCCATAGCACTGCACTGTGCATCTACGTACTATACTCAGAGATAAGTAAAGGAGCATTTGCCATTTGTTCCATCTAATTAAAGATAAAAAATAGGTGTTGTTTTCAACATCTTTTTGGATGGCGTTATGTCCCTGAGTGTGTGTCGGGTTGCTTAGCTGGGCACAGCGTTTTACTAACTTAGATTCTGGTCAAGCATATAAATGCGGATGGATTCCTTTTTTGTCCAAGAGAAGAGTGGAAATATTTTTTTTGCGTAGACACCATATGTAAGTGCATAACTGCAGTGTATTTAGCGCTTATCCGTTGAACCTTCAATGAACACTAATAACTTATATGCTCAACCTGAATGGATATCATTAAATTTGTCAAACTTCGTGTTTCATTTTCCTCTTTTATTCGACAACATTTTGATTTTGAGGGGCCTTGCTAGAGATAAGGATGCCTTATGTTTCTTAAGAGTTATTGCTGCCTCTTTTAGCCTTCAAGATACTTAACAGTGAATTTTTTGGTACTCCCTTGTAGCACTAGCAAATAACTGCTGCATAATATGCCTTTCTATTCCTCTTCTTCCTTGTTTGCTGTACTGATACTTCTGCTGATACTTTTGACATTCTAATCTTTTGAAAGCATCGGTAGCCTGCAATTTCTTGAATCATTACCTTTTGATGAACTCTACCCTTTTCTCAGCTGGGTTTTTGTAAGCCACAATTATCCCCTCAAAAAAATGCTAAGCAGATTAATGAGAATGTGTATGCGATTGTTCGAACCTAAGTAAAATTTCTGGAGTAAGTTGTTCATAAGAGAGGTAACAATTATGGGAGATTAAATATAGTGTATTCTTCCAGTGTAGCAGCTTTATCCCTCTCTCTTACAGAGCAATTGCTGATATGGCTTTGGCATCTGCATTGTGAAGTTTATTCCTTGGAGCTCAGAAGTTACAACTTATGCCCTCTAGACTACAGCGAATAATGTAGCACCTTTTACTTGAATTATGTTTTTACTTCCATTAGCCTGATCTTTTACTTGGCCAATCTGTAGAATTGGAGTTGTATCTGGGAAAGCTATATTTGCACAACCACTTGATGAATACTGGAAGAAGAAACATCAGGAAGAACCAGCAGCAAAAGAAAATGATGGAAGCACCTCATAGTGTTCGATAGGACGCCCAGCTGAGCTACATACCATTGTATTTTTCTGTTGGCAGTTAATCTTTAGAAATGCTTTGTGCATCCACATCATCATCCAAATAGTTTATGACACCAAGCTTTGGAAATTTCACCCCAGTTCCTTCTATGAGACTACCCATCAAATTCATCCACTTCTTTTCTTGTTGAAATATGTACGCAAAAACAACCATTGGAGCAGTACAGCTCAGGAGATGTATTACATGACAATTTGGATAAATTTGTCCCTATGTTGCTTTACCTTTCTTTTATTTTCTTCCTCTTCTCTGCTTACTGCATCTGACTAGTGCAGCCTGAAACTTGAAAGTCATTTGTATGGAGAACCAAAATTGATCATCTTGGAAAGCATGGTAATGACTGAATGTAATATCATGAAGCATATGTATTCATTTTCAGTTTTGAAGGATGGCACAAGGGTGCGTCTCATTTTTGGTCACTGAGTTTATTCTGTTATGCACAGGTTTGGCCCATGATCAGTCTGATCTCTATTGGGAATGGAATGAAATATATTGAACTATATAACACCTGTGCTGAACGCGTGAACTTACAGTGGAACTGACATCTGAATGTTGAAATGTATGTCAAAATTACAAATCCTTAGCAATGCCACGAATAGAGGAGTTTACTTAATACGGATATTTCATTCATAAATATTTTGGTTAAATGAGGCCCTCTGTAGGGTACCTGTATTTTTGCAGCCTAATATTGGTTTTGGTCCCCGGACCCTGCGTATAACGGGAGCTTAGTATACCGGGCGGCCCTTTTTTGGTCCAATGATAAACCTGTATAGGTCTAAAAGAAAGGTATCTCACTCTTGAGCGCTTCTTGTTTCTCGTACTAATGAAAGAAATTCATGAGCTCATATGATTCTTTGCTACCAATTATCTTGTTATGGCACATTGGCACATGCCATTAGTCACAAACTATTCTTTAACTGCCTTTTCCCTTTCAACTTTTTAGCACTTGCTCCTATATAGGAGCACCTGGCTATAGTTATTAAGAACTTCAATTGTTGGCCTGATTTGAGAAGAGACGAGACTCGACAACGGGCAGTGCAGATGTTTAATCAGATATTATAATCTTACTGATACCTCCACGAGGCACGAGCAAAAAAGATAGTCCAGCGGTTGAGGGTTCTCTCATATTAGCTAAGTAGAAGTTAATTCCTCTGTTTACTCAAAGAAAAGATGCTCTGATTACTGGTTGCAATCTTAAATTTTTCTTTTCTTACCTGAACCATGATCACTTTAACAGAAGGAAGATAAGGAAAAGACCACAGCCAGGATACGGGAGAAAAAATACCGGCAAATTTACATTCACTTTGACTTGTATTAGTAAAATACAATCAATCAATCAAGTACAGAGCAACTATGTACAGTTACACCAACCAATATTCCCTTCACGAAAGAATGTAATACTAGGAAGTTTTACAAAAGATAAAAGTACTTTCCCAAGATTCTATACTAAAACTTTAATTTGGAACCAAGATCCAAGGACCATTAAGTATGTGCAAACACAAAGTGAGGCAGACACTAACAGCAGTAGAAGACTTCCCACTTACATACCTGTAAGCTTCAGCACTTGTATCAACAAGCTCCTCTTGTATAACATCTACACTGCTTCTCAAATACTTCACCTCCTCTTGAACAATATCTATGCTTTTTCTCAAACACTCGCGCAACTTTTCCAGCAGAAACTCCAGAAACGATCTAACACTCTCAAAGGTCACCCTCCCAGTCAAATCAAGAATAAACCTCTTATTCTTTGGTACTGCCAAAGTATAAGATACTTTATTTGTCCACCCATTGTACATGTTCTGATCTTCATCCAAAAATTGTTTGGCTTTGAAACTAAGTGGCAAAGAAGAAGAATACATTTTTGAAGTGGTACCATCCATATCCACATCACTACTTGTCAAAACTTGATGAGAAGTTTTGATAAAAGTTCCAATGGCACCACTACATATTGCCACTAACATGTCTCTCATTTTGGCTTCATGTTTGGGATTAGTCAACCCAGAAAATATTTCATTGTATGTGTTGATGTTCATTGTTCTGTCAAGATAAACAGCAACAGCAGTGCTCACAAACGATTGTACACAATTCCCTATTAGTTCTCTGCACTTATCCTGGCATAGAACATCAACCCATCCTGGAACAGAATATTCAAATTCACTATCAGTACCATTGCCTTTCTTGTCTGAACAAAAAGCAAGAACCAAATTCTTGGCGAAGCTCCCAACAATTACAGAAACAAAACCAGACCCTGCATCAGAAAACAGTTTATCCAAAACATGGTCAAATAGACCAGAATTTGCAACCCCAGAAACACCATTTTTCGCGGTTTCTTGCTGGTAACCTTTCACCACTCCCACGGTCAACGCACTTGTGACATTAACAACAGATTGTGAAAACTCATCTGACTTGGCAATCTTGGAAATCTGTTTCAAACTTCTAGGAATTTGATCAGAGTCAGATGCAATGAACTCCTTTAGATCTTTAGAGACAATCCCAATTACATCTGCTGAATCAGACACCATCTCGGCTAAAGAAACAAAAGCACCTATAATTTTCAAAATTTTCTCCCTTTTTCTAACCATAGAAGGTGACCAATAAGCTCTATAAGCACCATAACCAGTGACACCAAGAGCTCCTAAAGCAACAACCAAGTTCCTATTTTTTCGAGTATAGTCCAAACCCTTTCTTACTAGTTTTAAATCCACATAATTCAAAGCCATATAATCACAATCTCCTAAAATCTTGGATTGTGGACTTCAATCTTATTATATCAACTCTTTAAAAGGGGTTTGAAATATGTTTAAGTTTGAAGAGACGTATACTAACCTGAAAAAGGAAAGTTTCTATTTCTGAGTTCTGACTATCTAGATTCTGGTGCAGAGCGTCAGCAGCTAAGAAGGGAAAGAAGGGGCTTCGTAGAAATTATGAAGTATTGATTGATAAGAACGACTTAAAATAAGACAGCTACCACGTCTACTCAGTTTTCAGCTTTCACGCTAGGTCGTTGTCTACATTTATTCATAGATTTTTTTAATATGAATTATATGATTGAATAATTGTATGGGGCAGAATGGATATGGATATAGTAGCAGTTTGGAAAATTTACAGTTAGGTTTTCTGTTAATGCAAGAAAAGAAATGGCGTTGGGAGGATATATATCACATATGGCGGGACAATATGGTCCCACAGTTAATCTTTATAAGATGGTTCAGTCAGAAAAGCGGTGTAGATAATTAGCTAGCAACTTGTTGACCTGGCTTTGGCTACTTTTGCCAAATGTCCCCAACGGACTGGCTCCTCGTGGCGCAAGTTTCCTACTTACTTCATTTCTCTTTCCCCTTTTTTCTTTTCTCTTAAATATTATTCACGGCATTATTCTAGAGATATTTGCATACTTAGGACTCGTTTCGTTAAAAGAAGTTATTCAAGAATTAATTATATCGAAATTAGTTATTTTATTTTTTTATCAATTTCGGGATAACTAAGTTATACCGTAATTTTCTCCCAACTAAACATGAGATAAACTCTTCTTAAATTTAGTTATGGAACTAGTTATTCCTTATCCCTCGTACCGAATGAGCCCTTAGAAGTTGTTTGACTCACGATATATTTGTGTGTGAGTTGTGATATACTAAAATATTATTGTTCTCTGACTAATAATAAATAAATTTTTATATAGCAAATAATATATTAATATTATTATGATGATTTCTTATTTAGAGATTATTTGTATAGTTAAATACTTTATGTATTGATTATATTCATCAAGCTCATATTTCTGGGTTGTCTTTAGTTATTTAGCTTGAAAAGGATTCCAGTCTCAATGGTGATTGACACAAAGGGACTTTTTGGGGTGGTTTTAGTGGTATGTTCCCCAAATTAGTGGTATTTAAAAAATGACTTCGGATTCGTACAGGCTCTTGAGGAGTTTCGTTACCGGATTAAATTGTTCATGTAAGTTTAACAGATTGTTGTGCTATTGCTCTTCAGGGTTTTCTCTATCGGATAAAATTATTCATCGAAGTCTACTGAATTGTCATGCTATTGCTCTTCAGGATTTCTCTACCAATCCGATAGAGTTGATGCTATTATTACTCTACTTATTTGTTAAGTTGTTATTGAAATTCACCGGATTGTCATACTTCTGCTTTTTAGGAATTTCTCTACTGGGTTGGTAGAGTTTATGTTATATTTTATCTATCTATCTATTAAGTTGTTCATCGAAGTCTACCAGATTGATGTACTTTTCCTGAGTTGTTTTAACAAACTGTTTTTCGAATTTGCAACTTCAATTTCGATCAAACAACCCCAAATTTGCTTCAAATGATCTCAAAATTTAAATTAAGCTTTCAAATACCAACACAAATAATACTCAATCACCAATTTAGTCGAATAACACCAAATCAAAAGACCTACTTTGTCTTCTTCAACACTTTCTAAGGTCCAACAATAGAACTGTTGTGAAAGATCGTGGATTAACTAGCACACAATCACACACAAAGCAAATAGAAAAGAAAAATCAAATAAGGATTTAACGAGGTTAGGCTAAGCCTAATCCTCGGGCCAAAAGCAGAAAGAGTTTTCCACTATGAACGAGAAGAAAAGCACAGTACAATCTTTAGAATCCCCGACTACAACCCCTATATATAGATCCCAAAAGGTCCCAAACCTATATGAGAAAGGTTTTCCAATTTGATAAGCACAATAGCTTTCCTTTCCCAAATCTATTAGGACAATGGATTTTGCTAAACCTATAGGGATTATGGGTTTCTTAAAATACAAGAAAATAATTCAAACCACAAAATAACAAATCTTCCCCTTGGCTTGAATTCTCTTTATTAACAGGAACAACGTCTCTCTACCTTGCCCTCAGCTCTCGCAAGGGCTCTACCCATTGCAGCACACATCAACCAAGTCTAGGCAAAGCCTAAACTTGTTAAGAGACTCAATCTCTTTAGCCATAGCACTAATTTGTCGATTTGGTTATGTACTCGGAATAACTTCTGGATAGCTATAACACTCAAACGCATCAACGATCTCTGCAACCGTCAAAGCAAATCTCACGGGATTCCTATATCTAAGAAGATTCACATCAACTACGTTTGCAAATCTTTACGGTCGGTTGATCACTTTATTCTCTCTGCCTGTTGCAATGCTATATGGTTGTTGTTGTGCAGGTGCATCAACATTATCATCTTGATCAATAATTTGCACCTTCTTCACTTCCTCTACTTTAGAACTACTAGGATGAGCTAGTGGAGATTCAACTTCTAGATCTATGCGATCACTGATACCACGATCGGTTTCTACTATTGCATTCTCTCTCTGACTGTCCATTGAGGCAGATTCATTGAATGTTACATCCCAAGTGATAATTAGTCATGGAGTCTTTTGATCTGTTCACCTCAACCTATAACCTTTCACTCCAGTTGCATACCCTAGAAATATGCACTTCTTTGCCCTCGGCTCAAGTTTTCCATCCCTCACATGAGCATAAGCAGGACAACCAAATATCCTTAAGTTTGAATTATCAGCAGGCGAACCAGACCATACCTCAAAAGGAGTTTTGAACTCAATAGTTGTGGATAGAGATCCGTTGACCAAATAACAAGTTGTATTGATTGCTTCAGCCCAAAAATCCTTGCTAACACATGAGTGTGAAAGCATGCTTCGTGCCTATCACAAAGTGTTCTGTTCATACATTTTGCAACACCATTTTGTTGTGGTGTTCTGACACAAGTGCGGTGTCTCACTATGCCCTCTCTGCTGCAGAAATTATCGGACTCAGAATTGTAAAATTTCAACCCATTGTCGGTTCGAAGATGCTTAACTTGTCTTTCCGTCTGCCTCCAAACCATTGTCTTCCATTTAAAAAATATCGGGAACTCTGTTTGGACCCCACAAGTCTGAATGTATATAATCTAACTTGTCTATGGTCTTGTGCTCAGCCTTCTTGTTGAACTTTACCCTTGTCTTTTTACGAAACACACAATGGTCACAAAAATTCAAAACTTGATTTTTGTACCCATTCAGCAAATTCTGCTTACTCAACAAAGACAATCCATTATCACTCATATGACCAAGTTGCAAGTGCCACAACTGAGACTGATTCAGATCACTTTTCCCAGAAGCTACAACAGTTTCCCCTTCAACTACATTGACCTGAAGATGATACAATTTAGAATGTAGTTTGCCCTTCATGAGCACTATGGAGCCTTTACACACTTTAAGTATTACATTTTCGGTGTGAAATTTATACCCTTGATCATCCAAAGTCGAAAGAGAAATCAAATTTCTCTTTATCCGAGGAACATGTCAACACTCAATGTTTCTGATAATTCCATCGAACTCCCATGTAGACAGTCCCACTCATTTACTTGTAAGTTGCAAACCAATTCTTGTGTGGACACATGTGGAAAGTAGCACCAGAATCAAGAACCCAAGAATTCTGCCCATGGCTAGAACTCATAGCACATACTTCCCCTACATAGTCACTATCATTAGAATTATTGCCATTGTCAATAAATTTTGCTGAATTATCTATTTTCTGCTTCCCTTTTTTCTTCTTCAGCTTAGGACAATCTCTTTTGTTGTGACCTTGCTCCCCTCACTCATAAAAATTTTGCTTTCTTGTTCTAGACTTTGATCTGGCGGTTGACTTTTTCCTTTTAAAGTCCGTTTGTTGTGTTCTTCCTCCAATCACAAAACCTCGCCCTCAATTCTGCTGTCTGAAAAGCTCTTTTTCAACTCTTTAGATTTTAGTGCATTACTAACATCTTCCAGTGAAATTTTATCTTTCCATATAGCAGCATATCGGTAAAAGTATCATAAGACGGTGGTAAAGAACATAACACAATCAAGGCCTGATCCTCACTCTCAATTTTGATATCCACATTCTTCAGGTCCATTATAATTGAATTAAACTCATCAATGTGAGTTTTAACAGGTGTACCTTCGTTCATACGGAGATTGTATAACCTTTTTTTCAGGTAGAGGCGGTTTGTCAGCGATTTCTTAGAATACAGATCTTCCAGCTTCTTCTATGCTATTGCTGTAGAAATTTCTTCAACAATTTCCCGAAAACGCTATCTGTAACGCTCATGAAGATCGCACTCAAAGACCTCTCCTTCAGGTTTGCCTTCTCTGTCTCTTTATCTCTTCAGGAAAGTCCTCATCAATTGCCTTTCATAACCTTTATAACACTAGGAAGATTTCATCCTAATCTTCCATAGACTGAAACTAAACCCCCGTCAAATTTCTCTACTTCGTACTTTGTTGAAGATGATGAAGACATCTTAACCCTAGATTATATTTAGAAACCTGAACCTCGCTCTGATACTAATTGCTGCGGAAGATCGTGGGTTAACTAGCACACAATCACACACAAAGCAAATAGAGAAGAAAAAATCAACATAAGGATTTAACGAGGTTCGGTTAAGCCTAAGCCTCGAGGCAAAAGCAGAGAGAGCTTTAACTGTGATGAGAAGAAAAGCACAATACAATCTTTAGAATCGGCAACTACAACCCCTATATATAGATCCCAAAAGGTCCCAAACTGATAAGAGAAAGATTTTCCAATTTGACAAAGACAATAGCTTTTCCTTTCCCAAACCTATTAGGGCAATCGATTTTCCTAAACCTATAGGAATTATGAGTTTCCTAAAAATACAATGAAATAATTCAAGCCACAAAATAACAAGAACTTTGAGATTTTTATGGAAAATCAACAAAATCTATATTTGAACTAAAATTTTAGGCACAAATTATTAACATTCAAACGATTTTAACAATAATCGATTAGTAACTTTTATTTTCCACCATCAAACAAGAATTTCAAGTTTTAAAAATTAAAGAACTATAGTATTCAAGTAAAAAAGGAAAACATTTTGCTAAAACCATAAAAATGAGGATATTCCGCCAATACCAACTCTTTTTGGGGGTCATGTCCTGCTAATTTTTGCTCAGTATGTTACACCAATACCTGACTTAAAAATTGAATTGGCTGCATTGTTGCCTTGCCGATGCTGGCCTAGGTTACCCAACTGAAAGTTGAGCCTTCGGGAAGTATATAGACTAGGCCCAAATAAGGGTCAAGAATCCAATTTACAACTAAAAGGAAATGGGCTAGGTTCGTCATTTGCTCTTAAATTCTGGGTAAAGCCCAACATAAATCATACTAGAAGAAAAGTAGGGTCTACAAATAGAATGCTTTGAGTTGGTTTCTTCTCATACATTCAGACTGTAATTTTTCCTCTTAGAAATCATTTCCACACTCTAAGTTGATTGGTCCCACGTGTAAACTGAATCTACTGCTATAGCTATGTAAAGCACGTTCACGAAGAAAACTATTCTAAGACTCGGTTGTCATAAAACACTTGGAATAAATGTTTTCCCGAAAAATAAGTATTTTTTTTCGGTATTGATTAGATATCAGAAAATAGTTTAAAAAAAAAAAATTAATTTAGGCAAATACTATATGAGATGAAATAGGTAAGATCGAGGGAGGGTAGTACGTTGGGGTTGAGGGGCTGGAGTGACGGTAGCGATATTTGGGGGAGGGGGTTGGAGGGAGTAGAGGTAAGTAATCAAGAGCATTGATTAGTTAATTCAATTTTGCTACTTATAGCAAGGTTTTATCGGCTGAAATTCGGATTAGGGTACTAATGTGAATGACGGCTATCATATATTCACGTAAAGATTCAAGTGTTCCTTTTCTTTAATCAACTTGATAATTGAGTAGTAGCAATAATAAGTTTGACAACTTCATTAGTACGTCATGTGATGCATGCTAATTGTTGTGTTCAATTAACCTATTGGTTTATCTAGTAGGAACAGAGAAAAAAGAGTTGAAAAAAAACGTGCAGGCCCATACCTATAAAGAGAAAGGATCACATTCGCGGCCACCATTTTCGCTTGGAAACTACGTATCGACAGCTCGACACCTACCACCCGAGCCGCCGCAGTGGATCTCAGAGTCTGCCACGCCCATATTTGACTGCACTCGTGGCACCCCAAAACGTAAAGGTCCACCGGCAATCTCGCCAGCTTTAACCCCTCCCCCCCACCCAACGTAATTTATATCTATCTATATATTATTAGAAAATAATCACATCACATGAGTAGTTAATAATTAGTTATGTCATGTGATCAAAATTATAAAAAAAATAAAAACTGCCAATTCAAATTTTTTATGTTTTTTCAAATAATTTTTTTATTTTTAAAAATAAAAATTAATTTATTCAAAAAATATATTGACAATAATAAAATAAAATAAAAAAAAATATCTTCTATCATATTATAAAAAAAAGTAACATACGAAAATTTAAATAAAGTAATATGCTAATGAAAGTTTCTATTAACGATGCAATAATACTAATATAATAAAGAAAAATACCGAACAAGCCTATTATTCGATGCCTATATAAGTCTCATTAATTTAATAGAGATTTTATTCATTAAAATTCAGATATTATTATTGATAACAATATTATAAATTTAAAATAAAAAAATATTTTAGAGTAATAAAATATATATCTTTCTATTACATTATAAAAAGAAATTAGTAGACAAAACTAATTAAATAAAGTACTATGCTAATAAAATTTCTATTAATAATGCAATAATACTAAATATTGGGTAACATAATAAAGAAAAATATAGAACAAAAAAGTTATTCAATGACTATACAACTCTCTTTAATTTAATAGAAATTTTATTCATTAAAATTCAGATAATATTATTGAGAAAAATGGGATAAAATTTAAAATAAATAAATATTTCAAGAGTAATAAAATATATATCTTCTATTATAAGACAGGAAAAAGTAGTAGACAAAAATATTAAATAAAGTAATATGCTAATAAATTTTTTTATTAAGAACGTAAAATTACTAAATATTGGATAAGTATAATAAAGAAAAATATATAACAAAAAAGTTATTCAATGATTATGTAAGTCTGTAATTTAATAGAGATTTTATTCATTAAAATTCAGACAATATTATTGAGATTATTAGAATAAATTTTAAAATTAAAAAATATTTCAAGAGTAATAAAATAGATATCTTCTATTATATTACGAACAAAAATTAGTAGACAAAAATATTAAACAAAGTAATATGCTAATAAAAATTTCTATTAAAATGCAATTATATTAAATATTAAGAAAAAAATAATAGAGATTTATATTAAATATTATTTTAAATTATATTAAATATTGAATAATATAATAAAGAAAATACATAACAAAAATGTTATTCGACGACTATTTAAGTCCCTTTAATTTAATAGAGATTTAATTCATTAAAATTCATATAATATTATTGACAACAACAGAATAAAATTTAAAATAAAAAATATTTCAAGATTAATAAAACATATATATCTTCTCTTATATCACTAAAATAAAGCGAGCAAACAAAAATATTAAACAAAATAACGTGCTAATAAAATTTTTCTATTAACAATGTAAAAATACTAAACATTGGATAATAGAATAAAGAAAAATATAGAATTAAAATTTATTCAATGACTATATAAGTCCTTTTATTTTAATAGAGATTTTATTATTGGTATATCATATTGACAAACAAGATGACAATTAAAATTTATTAAATCAATACGATCTAATATGTTCAAACAAACCCAATCACAATTTAGTTTAATTAATATTTTAATATTGACCGCGCATCACGTTAATTTAATAGAGATTTTATTATTGGATATATTATATGACAAATAAGATGACAATTGAAATTTATTAAAGTAATACGATCTAATATATTCAAACAAGCCCGATCACAATTTAATTTAATTAATATTTTTTAAATATTGACCGTGCATCATTCGGGTACAAACGACTAATTTTAGTAATTGGAATGTGCGTAGAGAAAGTCCATTAGGATAACAAATGGAGTAGAAGTATATCATTTCCGGAGTTCAAATTCAAGATACTAGTTAAGAGTTCAAGAGATTTTAACCATTCTACTGAATGGTGACTAATTAGCTAATAAGTATTAAATGATGAGAAATACCTTCAAATGTTGAACATAATTTTATGAATTCTTTTATATGTTTGGATAGTAGCATTCAAAATACTTTTTCAGTACATCGTGTTCAAATTATTAGTATTTTATTGTTTATGAATATGTCAGTAAAATATTCTTTTCGCTATATTTTATGTGTGATAGAAGCTTCACTATTCCTTTAAATAGAGATAAAATCTGCGTACACTCTACTTTTTTCAAACTCCACTTGTAAGATTTTACTGAATTATTGTCGTTGTTGTAATTTGATGAACATGAAGTTTAAGAATGTAAAAAAACTTTTGAATTATATAGCCTTAAACTAAGAAAGTGTATGATTGATATTCCTTCACCAAAAAATTACACAGTGCAGTTAGATACATTTTGTTAATGTATACATACTATATGTTAAATCTCTTTAGCTTTTTGCGTATTTATTTATTTATATTTTGATTTCCTTTAATAAAAATTCTAGCTTTTATAATTTTAATAACATCATGTCATTTTTAGAAGTTGTGTTATTAAAGGTAAAATGAGACTATTGAAATTAAAAAGATGACATTTTCTTTTTACACAGATTTAAAGGAAAATAAAACACAAAAAAGCATAAACATAGGCGTAAACTATTTGAGCAGCTTATATATTTTACCCAGACAAAAAGAAAAAAAGGGGAAAGGGACTTTCTTGTGGCTGAAAAGAAAAAAGAAACAGTAAGTACGGATCTCCCCTTTAATTTGCATAGTTACGAGAGCCACACATATATATATATAACCCATACATATATCTCTCTATTTGCTGCAGTTTTTGATACCTATATTTCTCTTCTTTCTTTCTGTCTCTTCATCAGAATTCAATCCCAGAAATTCAAATCAACAAGTTTCCTTTAACTCCCAGGTAAATTTCTCATCTCTAAACCAAAAGATTTCTGTCAAATTATATGTAGGATCAATTGTGTTCAAAACCTTCGTTTTGCATTCATTCAACCTAGCTGGGAGTTGCTGCTACTTTCTTCAAAGTTCCAATCTTTTCTCTTATGCTATATCAAGAAAGTGAGGAAAATAAATATCAAGATCAATTTCCTCCCCTCAGTTATGAATCTCCTCTTAAAATTTCGTCATCTCGTTATAGGATGATTACTACTTCTCTTGAACTACTTATCATTAATGTGGAAGTGTTTTTCTTGGAAAGTTACAAAACTTTTATCTCAACTTTCTACTCAATCTTCGCTGTTTAAGAAATTATACCATTGTTTATCTATCTTTTTTTTTAATTTCCACGCGTTCCCATTGTTGTTTGTATATTGCTATTCCTTTTCCAACTTCTTGATTTTCAATTGCAGTTTTATATAAATATTGATTATTTCTCACATGTTGTACCTTTATCTATTTGCATATTACAGAATCGAACTATTATCTTCTAGCTAAGTTAAACGTCAGAGCTTTGAGGATCAGGACATTATATATGGAGATTTCTGCTTACAAACCTTATGGTGATCTTGAGTTCGAATCACTCATAGAAAGAATTCACCCTCCCAGGTTCAATGCATTTTCAATATTACCATGTATCTATATGGTTATAACAGTCTTTAATAATGTTTTGGTTTGTACACCAGTTCAATGAATACATAACATATGTCTTTATATACATAATTATCGCTAAACAATTGTTACTTAAGACACATTATCACTTCAATTTATCACTTAACCATAGTAAATTGAAATAATTTAGTGTAAACACTATATGTTTTGTCACGCTTTAATTTGTATAAAAGGGATGCTTATTTGTTTCTTGTTTGTTGGCTTTTCAGAGTGTGCATTGATAATGATTCCTGCCGAGATTGCACTATAGTGAAGGTAAGTGAGGATTAAAGAAGAATCTTTTGCTATTATTCTATGTGTAATCTGTTCCATTTTAATTGGAAATTTGCATCATTGGTTATTCAAAAGGACGATAATACCAATCGATGTATTAGATAATGACTTGGTTTACGTTTTTTGGACATGAGTGGGGGTACCTACCAGTTAAATGGATTCCATCAGAGATTCGAAAAGAACTAATTAAAGAACCCCTACCGTACAAGAGTATCAGCGTATAAACCTGAGTTAGCATCATTTAATAGTTGTAATTATTTAAATTTTTTCTTGCGTTAGTGCTTTAAGATTAATACATGTGCGGATCTAGTCGAACAATTTTTTAATCATTCATTGTCACAGAATAGTAGTGAGTACTGGACTCTCCTCTAGATAGTACCATCTTTCGAGGACTGAGACGTAGTCGTTGTTGTTTGTGTGTCACAGGTTGATAGTGCGAACAAACACGGTATATTGCTGGAGATGGTTCAAGTTCTGACTGATCTTGACCTAGTGATTTCAAAATCATACATATGCTCTGATGGTGGCTGGTTAATGGATGGTTAGTTCTCCTTTCTCATCTCACCAATTTGCTTAACCATCTTTTCCAAGAGCAAATCAAGAATGAATCAACAGCTGGTCTGAGTAGTATAATCCAATATAGAAATGCAACTAACAACTTTCTGATCCATATCTGAGTCATCCACAACTATAAGATTTGTTTTTTTCTTGCATCTTTACCAGTTTTCCACGTGACTGACCAACTTGGGAACAAAATTACTGACGAAAGCCTCATCCACTATATCGAAGAGGTTAGTCAGTACTTTCTCTATGCATCAGTCACTTAAATTGAGTATTCCAAAAACCATTTAGTGGGTTTCAGGGATAAGGCCAACAAAGCAGTTAATTTGCTCAATTTGCCCTCCTCTTGCTCTTTACCCATTTCATTTTTTTTAAAGAAATTGCCGAGCAAATAAGTATGCTGGCATCTGTTGTCCAAAAGTATAGTATATGTTTTTTCTTTCAAATTAACATTTAACTAAAACAAGCTTAGTGTTTGACAGGCTATTTGTGCTAGTAGAAGAGGGTCCAGGGAAATCCAAACATGTGTTGATAGAAATGTAAGAAGGCATGTTTCAATGGAGCACACGGCTATGGAGATGACAGGGATAGATAGACCCGGACTAATGTCTGAGATATCTGCTGTGCTGGCTGAGTTGGGTTGCCACGTGTCTGCGGCCGTGGCATGGACACACAACAAACGAGCAGCATGCATTGTCTACGTGGAAGATGAACTGAAGCATGGGCCAATCCAGGACCCTTATCGAGTGGCACAAGTACAGGCCCAACTGGAAAATGTTGTAGAGGCCCACCATTATGATGGGGAGCGACGGAGTGTGAGGCTCGCAGCACCGGCAGCTAGCCAAACCCATACCGAAAGGAGGCTCCACCAATTGATGGCTGCTGACAGAGACTATGAGCAATGTTGTTCCTGTGGTTACGAGTCGAGTGCAGATGATGAAGTATACAGGCAGAAAAAGGGATGTAATGGTACAGAAGTGAAGGTAGAAAACTGTAGGCAGAAAGGCTACTCCATAGTTACTGTGAGGAGTGTAGACAGACCCAAATTACTATTTGACACTATCTGCACCTTGACAGACTTGCAGTATGTCGTATTCCACGCCTCCATCAGCTCTTTTGAATCCATTGCCGTTCAGGTAAAATCTGTTACTTTTGCCTAACTGCTCCTTAAAGTCCCTAGAGGTTCTGTGCCAGACAGGACGGTCCTCATGCTTTGTTTCTAACATTTCTATGTATGCATCAAAATATTAGGAATACTATGTGAGACACAAGAATGGATGGACTCTGGATTCAGAAAGTGAAAGACGTAGACTGACCCAAAATCTGATGGCTGCCACTGAGAGGCGAGTATCCCATGTAAGTTTCAAAGGATTGACTAACACAACATTTACAGTATATTTCCTCAATTCAACTTCCCTACTCCCCTATAACAGAAAGGTACTCACAATTTGAAGTGACTATGATTTGTACAGGGATTGAGGCTGGATGTTAGTACTCAAAACAGGGTAGGATTGTTATCAGACGTTACAAGAGTATTTCGGGAGAACGGATTATCCATTAGCAGGGCCGAGATTGGGATACAAGGCGAAAAAGCAGTTGGCACATTCTATGTAAAAGATGCTTCAGGACAAGCTGTTAACCCAGAAACCTTGGAGACAGTACAAAGAGAAATTGGAGGCACTGTCCTGGTGGTAAATAAATCCTTAGGGAGATCAACTTCTCAACCCACTTCTTCATCAAATACAAGCCCTAGCATAAGCACTAGCCACAGCAGCAGCAAGCAAGACAAACCTGGTTTCTCACTAGGGAGCTTGCTGTGGTCTCAGGTTGAGTGGCTTTCTAGCAATTTCAGACCTATAAAATCCTAAGATTCCAACTGGTGCTCCGGAGATGCTTGTGTGTTTTGGCCATCTTATTTGTAAATACGTAGCATCATCAATCTGTAAATAATTGGCAACACTTGTAAATAATGATAGACCCATGATACCATGTACATAGCTTTGCAGCATAAAACAAGTGCAAGTTCTGAAGTTCAACCATTGGTGTCTCTATCAACTGCTCTCCCTCTTCCAACAGTTGAGTCAACCCCACCAATTTTCAACAGATTCTGAATTGGTCACTGAAAAAGCAGGGAAAGCGACATTTCATTTACCACCTGTCTTAAGCATTCGGACAACTCTAATCAGTGGACTTAAGTAACTGGCTCTAACTTAGATGATGCGGAAAGGGCAAGTCTTACTAAGCTGAAGGTGACATCTTAACTAAACAATCTCAGAAGCTCAGACTCATTAAACAACTTTTTAATGATTACATGGATTAATTAACATTGATTAAGCTTGACAATTAACTTTGGAATTATCTCCTTTGAATTATGCTCATATAGTGAAACAAGTAGGAAGACACCATCAGAATTCTGCTAGACACATCATCAGCATTTAATATCACAAAATCTATATTGCAAGCCTCGAAGACATCTACTAACAAGGACTAACATGTGTAGTTGATATGCAGCAAGTACACATATAGTTCTAAGCTGTAGGAAAAGAGTATATTGTAAAGAGCTTAATTGTTTTTGTGTCATTCAAAGGGGGATGTCCATTCTGGCTTAATGGAGTATTGTGCAGAAGCACAAACTCAACTTTCTTCTTGTAGTTTTCTCTTGTTATATATATTGCCACTATATGGCAGAATCAATTTAAAACAAAAAACTGCATTAGTGTAATAATGGGAGCAACCCAATTGTTAATTCATTATGCGTTCTATGTACAAACATATAGTTGAGAATTCTTAGCACAGAGCGGAGAAAGGAGGATAGGGAATAACTATTCACAACAATAAATGAGCGGAAATAACTATATTTAAACCTTACATAAGGTCATGCCACCTCAATGTCATCAATATCCAGCCAATCATTTGATTCTTTGCTATCAGGATTCTGCACATTTTCCTTAACAGAACCACTCTGATTCACAGAGCTGATATCACTGGAGCTTTTCCTCAACTGGACCCAATCTCGTGAGTCCTTATCAGAACTGTAATTTACTTTCTTCGAATTTGCGGGCACATCTGAATCATCCTCTTCAAGATCGCTGAAGGACACATCCTCATCATTCTCAATGGAAATTCCCGTTTTACTGGTACCCATAGTTTCTGTACTTTCTTCCTTTAACCAATCATCAGCATCCTCTTCATCACTTTCCTCTAACTTCATAACCAATGCAGAGTGCAGTTTTACATCTTTGCTATTGGTAATAGGTCCTTCAACCACAAGTTTATCAACTGTTTGATTTTCACTAATGACAGGGCGCAAGTCGGCACCAGAGCCGGAAACTGTAGGTGAAGTGGCAGATTCCACACTAGGTATCTCTTGAACCACATCCGCAGAAACAGCAGTGGACGGGACGGCAAGCATCTCCTCATGTTGAGAGCCACCCCTGTCAGTTGATTCAGAAGTTTCCTTCTTTGACCAATCTTCTTCTATTGGCTTGGTTCGCTTATGTAACTCGTGTGCCAATGAGGCCCTGGCTCTGACAACCTACACACAGGATTAGCATTTTTAGCACCAACAGTTAACAGCAACCATTCTCGAGCACGAGGACTAAAGGATTAGTTACACGCTCTGATCATTTGCTAACTAACCAAGCATGACCAGTCACTCTGCTTCAGTATTGGATTCTTTTTTTTTAAAATAAGTTTCAGTACTGGATTCTTTTTTTTAAAATTAAGTTCAGTATTGGATTCATGCTCATTATATAGATTGACAGGTTATTGTCTCCCTCCCTGCTCATTCACACACACAGTCTCACACTACTGAATAATACACGTTTACGGTATAAATTAGGGAGTCCAGAGAGGGTAACAAGATGCCCAAGGAAAATCATAGGATGCTCACCAGAAAAATTTGAACCAAAAGTAATGCATTAAAGAAGTACAACCTTGAAGCATTCAACATTCAAGGAGATGAGAGGATAGAGGAGCAGGAGAATTTCCAAGCAGCCACATAAGCAGCAAAACAAAAAAGGAGAGGAAAGATTCATGGTGAAAAGACAAATAGGAAGATGTTTCGACTAGCGCCCATGAATGGCCACAATGGCTTCACATATACAGTAGAGAAGACCCAAGAATAGTAGTGCATCAAAAATAGGATAAAGAATAATCTCAAAGCTCTGATGGCTTGTTCAAATGAAGATGCAATTGGAACAGTAAAAGGGGGTGCAGATTGCGTGCTGCAGAAATACTAGCATCGGTTTAACGAGAAATAAGCTAAAAAGCTTCTCACTGGGAAAAGGCTATTCTGACCCATACACATCAGTATAACAACTTCCATGTATCCCCCCCACCCCACCCCCCCACCCCCAAAAAAAA
>ML301774.1:38434-49687 GCA_005239505.1 Nicotiana paniculata
CCCCCCCCCCCCCCCACCCCCAAAAAAAAAAAAATCACTTCTCTATAAGAGTTGTTCACCTAGAATCAAAAGAGGCCAGGAATTTCTATAAACCCCATTATTAACCATGATATGTGGTGTTCTCTTTGAAGGGAGCTTTGGCGTAACTGGTAAAGTTGCTGCCACGTGACCAGGAGGTCACGGGTTCGAGCCGTGGAAACAGACTCTTGCAGAAATGCAGGGTAAGGGTGCGAACGATAGATCCTTGTGGTGCGCCCTTCCCCGGACCCCGCGCATAGCGGGAGCTTAGTGCACCGGGCTGCCTTATGTGGTGTTTTTAAATCACAGATTAACTTTTTCTGTTTAGGATTGTCCCAACTGTGTCTATTACCTCACAACGATACTTTTCCCTATGCTCCTTAAGACTTATTCAGCATTCTACTACAAATAGTAATGCAAGAGCTACATTATAGTAAGAGTTGTGCACATCTTAGTCCCACTTCTACTATAAAACTTTCAATACTTATTTCACAACCAGCACAGATAAAAGATGACCTTAAATGGGGATGGTATGATTGAACTGTGAGCCTTATCAAAGAGAAGAAAACAAAAATTTAACTACTAAACTCCGAAAAAGAAGGATTTATCTAGCGACTTCCGTAAATTAAATCATAATCAGCCTGTCTCTAGGTCCGACACCAATTCTATTAATCTACATTCTACTCATACGGAACCATAGTAGACAGTGTCAATTGGTGTCATAAGCCAACTAGTTATAGATGGTAAGTTATGCATGGAATAGCTTCTACTACTTTTGCAGATAACTATTGTTTTTCTTGGTAAAAGAAAAAAAAAGCATCACTTCAAGTGCTAAATAGAACAGAAATGAGAAATGGAACCATTACTGGCATAACATGCAGTGCCTTACCTGGGGTGTGGATAAAAGTTCAGCATCTTGTTTATCCAATCTAGGGTGAAGAAGAACAAAGTAAATCTCCCAAAAGCGAGCCTCACTCATGTAACCTGGGCAGAGCTCAATCCTCAAAGCAGCCAGTCTTGGAGCAAGACGTTCAACAGCTAATGCATGCTCTTGTTGTGCATCAGACAAGTCAAAATCTACTGTAAAGGGAAAAACCATAAGATAATTGATGTGAGCTAATTGCTTAATATTCCTATAAGTTTACACAACGCAAAGTATACATTACACAAAACTACACTAGGAGTAGTGATAGCCACGTACGTGGGAAATAGTTATTGCCGTGCATAATAACCACTAGTTTATGTATTAAGGGCTTCAAAATTAGCCAGCAAATTACAAAAGCAGAAAACATGCAATTAGCATATTTAAGAGTATGAATGTGTAATATTTATTTGACTAGTCGGGTAAGAATGTGTAACAGTATGATATATGAAATAAGGGTAAACAATTTGAAAGATTGATCCAAAAGTAGCAGAACATAGTACTTGGTGTCATCGACTGACATAAGAACATTAAGTAATCTGTTGAGTGTTAAGACTAACCACTCATGTAAATACGCAGAAAAACTACCTCTTCAAGTCCTAGATAAGAAAATGAAAGAGTCAGCATATATAATTACATGTCACGATCATAATGGGAGTATTAATAAAAGTTTAGCGCCTTGTTTAGGGTGAATAAGTACAGATATGAATTAAATCATTGATAAATATAAGGGCAGTGATGCAAATATCCAAAGGTTAACGATTCATCATGAAATGCACATAAATAAGCATTTCACTGTTTGACCGCTGGACATGCAAAAGATATCTATGCACAACGCTTGCAACTTTTAACCCTTACTTTCAAGTAATCAAACAAGCATTGCACGTTTTACCCCTATTCAAGTTTCTTTTTTCTTTCTAATTCCATTAAGGACTTGAATCCACAAAATTTTCATTTGCTAGGACAATGTTTTACCACTAACCAAGAAGGAGTTTCAACCTGTTTGATCCCCTAGTTCAAATTTGAAATACCAAATCATCATACAGTACCACATCAATTAACAATCTCTTACGTTATGCTTGAGTTTGCAAAACCAACATATATATCAGGAACAGATAAGGACAGCAGTCTTGGAACCCCATTACACGGGATCCTGCATTAATCGAATTGAAACCTCAATAAAGCTTCCATCTTTTCTATCTTTCCTGTTGATACCTAGTAATTGAAGTGTTTCAGTTTAAGGCCAGTGTGAATTGATGGGTGATCTTTCGCAAGCTACAAGTGTAAAATAGTAGTATATTCAACCTTTGACATCCGCTTTTTATTCGACAGTTCAATTTCATATCATCTTCGACTAAGAGAGGAAAGTCTAGAAAATGAAAAAGGGAAAAGACACCTTCGTCGTCGTCGTCGAGCAAAGGGAAATCCAACCAAGTTTCAGGATGCATAGCAATGTCCCTCACAAAAGCTACTACTTCCTCAGTAACACCTACTGCACCTCTACCTTCTTCTTCCTCCTCCTCTGGTCCCAGTTGCAGTAAGTTGGACGCCATTTTGGTAATTTCGGAGACAGGAATATTCTTCGACAGCTTAGATATTCCAGTCTTGAACCTGCCCCCAATTTCAGCAATATCGCTCCGCAAACCCGCGATCCCCGCCGGGTCGGATTCCTCGTCATCCAAATTACGATCCGGATCTGAATTCGGATCTTCTAAAGTTTTGTAGGGCTCGGATTGAGGCGGTGGGGCCAGGAATGAAGCCACTCCCCAGAATTGACGGGTGAGGGTTTTGGTCAGCTCTGAGATGTCCTCCTTGACGCCGCGTGATGGTGATACTGGCGATGATGAATCATCATCTGTTTGTTGCTTCTCCTCAGTGGAGTGTTCGTGATTTGGATTTGAAGCGACGTCGTTTTCGTCGTCGTCGTCGAGTTTGAGTGAGTTGGCGATAGATCGAGCAAACCATGACATTGTAAGATCAGGAACTAAGAAATGAGGAAAACGTTTACAGGTCGCCGGCGAAGACTATTTGGTTTGGACAGTTGCGAACTTCGCAATCTATCTAGAAGCAAATAATATGAGCTCAAGGAGGACAAATAAGCAGAACACTATTACGTCGTCGTTTTATGGCCAGCCAGCCCAATTGGGTGCTGATATCAGCTGCTCTCGCAATGCTTAGCCAAAAATAATTGGTGTTGCTTCAAAATTATGAAAACCTTGTTTTGCCAAAAAAATAATTTAACCAAACACTAAGAAATGAGCGTTTTTCGACTCTTTTGGAAAAAAACATTCTTCATAATTTTAAAGAAAAGTTCGTTTGGATAATATTTGTTAAATTTGAAAAAATGAGTATTTGAAGTTGAACTTCATTAGACATAAAATTTCATTTGACAAGAAGTTAGTACAAGTATTATGAGAAAAATAAGAATTATTATGTCAATTGAAATACTCTTTAAATAAGTTTTCAACGTTCTAGTTCTCTATTCAAGTTGAAGTTGAATAATAAATAAAATTATAAAATAAATTGAAAAATATTTCAACAACTGATTTTGTTATGAGATAGTTTATGATGTTCATATTGTGCCTCTTCATCTATTATTGAGTAAACGTCATATAATAATTATTCTAACCAGGGGCTGATGTAGGGTATACTCGACGGGTTCATTTGAATCCATAATTATTGATGCAGAGTAAGAATTTATATATAAAAATTTATTAATATTACAAAAAATTATAGATATGAACTCATAACTTTAAATATATAATAAATTTAATGGTAAAAAATATAAAAGTTGAACTCATGGGGTTTGAATCTCGTATATTCTAGCTATGCCTGACAGCATGAAGTACTGACCACACTGAGAGATAGGGGTGTTCAAACCGAACCGAAAAATCGCACCAAACCGAAAAACTAAATCAAACCGATTAAAAAGCCCGACTAGGTTTATATTGAATTTTCTTTAAAAAATATTGAAATATTTGGGATCCTCTCACGTGTTAACCTAAAAAGTGTACATTAACGAAACTTATTGTTAGACGACTAAGAAAATAACTATCATGTATTTCTAAAAAATTCTCCCATTAGAACATTTTAATAGATCATATGTTTGTCAATTTTTTTCAATATTTACTAAACATATATTCACTTATCAAAACATTATCTATAACTTTAAAAAAAAGTATGATTGGAATAATACTCATGTAATAAAAAAAGACCAAAAATCCGAAAAACCCGATAAAATCGAATCAATCCAAACCGATATACTTGATTTGGTTTGGTTTTGATAAAAATCGAACCAACCCGATTCATATACACAGCTATTAAAGGACATGCCTCGAAGCGAAGGATTTGAACGACATGCTCTTTGACATGTTACTAATCAAGCACTAATAGGAATAATATGATGTCCAAAATAATTTCTCAGCTCGAATAAACCAATCAAACTCATTCTTCAATTGCCCTTGCCAATCTAAACCTTGCGGTTTTGCACCATTTCAGGACCAGGATTTATATCGAAAAAATACACCCTATAGCTGCCGTAAAATTAATATTCAAAAAAATATATAAAATTTTATATACTTTTTAGGTTACAAAATATAAATATTTTCAGACACGGACTAAAAGTGATAATACCTCATTTATATCAGCTTGGGCCTTAAATCCTATCCTTTTCCCGATTCTTTCTCTTTTTTTATTGATGACACACTTTTTTATGATATTAAAAAGGGGTAAATTTTACAAATGATCATATAACTATGACTTTCTTTTTTATCAAAATCATATAAGTTTGTTCACACAAAATTATATAACTACGATTTTTTTTCACCAAAGTCATACAACTATGTTTTCACACGCAAAAATTATAGTGACCGGAAAATACAAATTTTCAGTAGTATTTTCTTATTTTGTGGTTTTTTTGTTTTTTATTTTCAGTTTAATAAATAAAATAGGGATGACCCAACCTGACCTGGCCCGCCCGACATATATATGTATATATATATATATAAATTAAAGTAATACCAAAAGTGAATAGTAAATCCTTCAAAACATGGTACTTCTATTGATTTCTCTTTTCAAGATTTTTATTCAATGTGATAGCATTTTTATTTCAAATGCTCTCTAAATATACCTTTTATATCTTTATTTTTTTGTCAGAATCTCATGCATTTCGAGTTAAGTTTTTTTACGGGGGAAGAATTCACTTTTAGTATTATTTTAACTTACATATATATATGGAGTGTGTATGTTATATGTATATAATATGCACGCGCGCGCGCGCGCGCACGCACACACACACACACACATATATATATATATATATATACATATATATATATATATATTATTTTATCGGCTATTAATTTTTGGAGCGATACTCATATTCCTCCTATTTTAATTGGGTAATTATTTATTAGATTAAAAATTAAAAATTAAAAATGTAAAATAAGAAAATATTAACGGAAAATTTGCTTTTCGACCACTATGATATTTGTGTGAGTGAGAGTTTTATAATCTTTGCGTGAGAAAATAAAATTATATGATATTGATGAAAAAAGGTCATAATTATATGATTTTTGCGTGAGAACTTTGGATCTTATTTTAAGTTATCGACAAACCACAGACTTATAAGAAATTTTATGGTTTTTCTTTCCCAAAAATCAAATTAAATTTCTTCAACTAGGTAAAAATATATTTGCTTACTAATGATTAAAACATTTTATGTTTACAACTGATCAAGTGTGATAAAGACTCCACGAAAGCAAAGTCCAAGGGATATGGAAAAAAAAGTGAAGCAAATATTTCGAAGAAGTATCAAAAGTCAATTCTAATAAATTTTATTTTACTTTCCAACATAGAGTTGGAAGTGTAGATACTAAATTTACCAAAATAATTTATAAAATGTAGTTGTTTGTTTCCTTTATTTGATATGTGTTCAAAAAAATTATAAAAGTAAGCACTGTATTAGATGCATAAAATGACATTATTTTTCGGGCTCAAACAATTGTCATAAAGTGGCACAACTTGAGAGATAAGAATAGTATGATGATAACAAAAATCAGGTTATATTTTCTTTATTCTACTTATTGTTTAACTAATTATTCTTTGTGATTTACAAAATTCAATATGTATATTAAATGTAATGATATGTGTGTTAGGGATATAGTAGATATGTCCTAGATCCAGTTCATATTTGATGATTTGAACATATTTTGTGAACATTATTTGATATAAAAATATATGGCATTTGATATTCTTTTATAGTTATTATCAATTGCTTGATTAGTTTGATATGGTCCTTGATTAAATTTGAAACTTATCATCATGATGGAGATCATGATAATGAGACTGAAGTTTCTTATAATTTAATCTAAATTTGTTTTTAATCGCAGGATTATTAATTTGGACATTGGTACTCCGGTTAGATCAATATATATGTGATCGTCTTTATGAGATAAAGATTAGTTGATCTCATTCACTAAATCACATAGGTTGATGATGCATATTGAGATATGATCATTGAACCGACTCATTGGATAATTCCTAATGGTTAGAATCACCATAAACTGTCAATGGGACATTCTCTTGAAGAATGTGATGTAAGAGTTTCCTTTGACCTGAGATCACCATAGAATTGACAAGTTATTTATTGTGCTTTGATACTAGACATCTATGGCCCTAGGGCGATAGTTGAAAGGATATTGGGTACGATTAAATACTTGTAGAATTAATGATTGATCAAGCTATAATCTGTCAACTGTCGGTAATGAGTTTAAGCTCCATGTTGTCATGAATTATAAACAACCAAATTAAGAGTTTGGCCAGGGCAATTGAATGAAAGAAGAAAATGGTTTCTTAGGTCATTCAATGGTCAATTATATTTGATATGAACACATAGTTGGTCGCCTATTAGGATTTGACAGTTGAACCATATCCTAGGGTGATCGAGAGCTATAAGGACAGAAAGAATTACTACATTATTCTTCTACGGGTTCTTGAGAGTAAATTGTATACTTCATTCTATACGGTCATTAAGGAGTGTTGCTAGACGCCACCATTGATTAGTATATTAATGTGATCAATTTACTATCGGTTTAGTATTGAACCTATGGGGTTGCACACTAACGAGTGTTCTGATCTTTGCTAAACGATTAATTACTTTATTATTTGATAATTAAATTAAAGAATTTAATTAGTCAAGTGAATTTAGTTATTAGTCCAAATGAAATATTATTATATTCTCTGTTAGCACAAATGATATAATTAATATTGTGAATGAATTGAAGTTTTCTATTTGTAATAGAAAATTAAATTATCTCTTTGTTAAATATTTATGATATATATTTAGTAGTCATAATTGATATTGATTTATATATAGGATATATACAAATATTAATAAAGTATCCGATTTGGAATTGGATTGTAAATTCAATAAGAGACGTCTACGACATGAAATCTATTTGTTATGGGATTTGAAATTTCTTTTTAGCAAAATATTAATTAATGACTTATAAGGAAAGTGTTGATGGTCGGGGCACTTATTAGGAGAAGTTGGCTGACATACTTCCATAAACTGTTGAACGAAGAGGGAGATAGACGCATTGTGTTGGGTGAGTTGGAGCACTCCGAGAGCCAGCGGGATTTTGGGTACTGTATGCGGATTACGGTAGAGGAGGTGGAAGGGGAGATGCGTAATATGTGCAGGGCCAGACAAAATCTTGGTGAAATTTTGGAAAGCGCGGGGCGAGCAGGTTTGAAGTGGCTCACTGGGTTGTTTAATGTTATTTTTATGACGAAGAAGATGCCCGAAGAATAGAGGCGGAGAACGATGGTTCTACTTTACAAAAACAAAGGTGATATCCAAAATTGCAATAATATTATAGGGGTATCAAGTTGTTGAGTCACACTATGAAGGTTTGGGAGAGGGTAGTGGAGGCTAAGGTAAGAAGGTGCATGTCTATTTCTGAGAGTCAGTTTGGATTCATGCCGAGGCGTTTGACTACGGAAGCGATTCTTCTAGTAAGGAGATTAGTGGAGCAGTACATGGAGAGGAAGAAGAATTTGCATATGGTATTTATTGACCTTGAGAAAGCATACGATAAAGTCCCGGGAGGTGTTTGGAGGTTAGCAGTGTTCCGGTAGCGTATATTAGGGTGATTAAGGATATATATGATGATGCTAAGACTCGGGTAAGGACTGTGGGTGGTGAATCGGAGCATTTCCCTGTGGTGATGGGGTTGCACCAGGGATCAGCTCTTAGCCCATTTTATTTTCCTTGGCGATGTATGTACTGCCATGACACATCCAACAGGAGGTGCCTTGGTACATGCTATTTGCCGATGATATAATATTGATTGACGAGACGCGAAGCAGAGTTAATGCGAGGTTGGAGGTTTGGAGACAGACCTTAGAGTCTCAATGTTTCAAACTGAGTAGAACCAAGACAGAATACTTGGAGTGCAAATTCATTGACGGGACCCATGATGCAGACGTAGAGATTAAGCTTGATGCTCAAGTTATCCTCAAGAGAGCGAGCTTTTAGTATCTCTGGTCTATTATCCAGGGTAACTGGGAGATTGACGAAGATGTCGCAAATCGCATCGGAGCAGGATGGATGAAGTGGAGGCTTGCTCCCGGTGTTTTATGTGATAAAAATGTGCCGCCAATACTTAAGGGTAAGTTTTATAGAGTGGTGGTTCGACCGGCAATGCTGTATGGGGCTGAGTGTTGGCCAGTCAAGAACTCCCACGTGCAGAAGATGAAAGTAGCAAAGATGAGGATGTTGAGATGGATGTGTGTGTGTGTACCATGAGAGATAGGATTACAAATGAAGCTATCCGGGACAGAGTGGGAGTAGCCTCCGTGGAGGACAAGATGCGGGAGTCGAGGCTGAGATGGTTCGGACATGTTAAGAGAAGAAGCATTGATACTCCTGTCAGGAGGTATGAGAGGTTGTCCATGGAGAGTTTGAGAAGAGGTCGAGGTAGGCATAAGAAGTACTGGGGAGAGGTAATTAGATAGGACATGGCGCTGCTTCAGCTCACTGAGGACGTGACTCTTGATAGGAAGGTGTGGATGTCGAGGATTAAGATAGAAGGTTAGTGGGTAGTTTTTAGTTGTTCACCGATAGTCTTAGTAGCATGCATGTGCCTTCATATTCTTAGATTTTTATTAGATTATGTGGTTTTGTTCGCCTCAGGTATTATATTCCATGTTGCTATTATTTGGTAGTACTATCATTTATCTCTCCCTTTTTCTTTTCTCTTCCTTCTTTCTTCCTTCCTTGCTTTCCTCTTCTTCTTATCCTTCCTGAGTCGAGGGTCTATTGAAAACAGCCTCTCTACTTGCATTAGGTAGGGGTAAAGTCTGCGTACATACTATCCTCCCCATACCCCATCTATTAAGATTGTACTAAGTTTATTGTTGTTGTTGTTGTTGACTTATAAGGATAATCCAACAACATTGGATTGGATTTGACATTATTACTATCCAACTTTCACGTTGGACTTCATGGAAAGTTAAATTTCGGCAGATTCGAACCATCCTAAGAATGTTTCTGATTTCTCTTTAGAAAAATTCCATAACGTTTATTTTTAGGATTAAACAAATTCCATAAAGTTTATTTTTGGATTTAGACTTCTATCGTAAATAAATCATTACCTCAACCAAATAGGAAAAGAATTTATTAGTAATACTATATAAAGGGTGATGGAGAAAATTTACCATATTAATTCTTGAGAAGAAAAATCACTTTGTAAAAGTGAGAAGACAATACAAAGACAGGAGAGAAAATACAATTACAAGAAAAAGTGTTTCTTGTTCTTCTATCTTTGAGTTGAGATTTTTTGAGAAAAAATTCAGCACAATATCTTTCATTCAGCTTGTTCGACAGTTTCATTGATCAAAGAATTGATAGCAAGGATCAGTCTCGGTGTGGATACAAATAGAGTCTTCTCACTATCGAAGAAATTTTGAAACGAGACTCTCTTCACCGGGTATATCTTGTTTCAACACAGTATTTGGCTTTGGCTTTGGATTTGGATTTAGATTTGTCAAATGATCGATCGGTAAGATTATTTTTGGATAAAAGTTATTTAATTAATTATTTAAGAATTAATTAAGTGCTAGTTAGTTCATTCACGAAATTAACTGAAACGTATAATTCAAACGATGCCTTTTCCTTCTGAACAAACACCTCTTCCTGAACAGACATCACACTGCCTATACATTCCGAGGCATGGCTTCCTTTTCACTCACTGAAAAAATCAAGAATTTCCTTCTGAAAAATACTGCATTCTACTTCGCAGTCTCTCTCTCAAAATCGTAAGTGTGATTTTGCTCCGTTCGTTGGTATCCTGCAATTAGTATTGCCACTGTTGCAGGAAGGTTTATTTCATTTTATCCTGAGAGGATTTAATCCATTACCTTGGAAACTTGTGAGGGGTTAAAATTCCTTAAGGACGCACAAGGAAATTGTGGACTCGGAATATTTCATATCATCTACTGATTTTCTGTTTCTTCTAACAGTTTATTTTAACACATTATCGACAACAAGCTTAAGGAATTTTATTTGACGTTTCTCTGTTGAAGTTTATTGAACTGTTATCTATATTTTGTATATTGGTTTGGAGACTAAAGCTTTTGTGCTTTCTACTCCAATAACTATTATGTCCGGTTTAAAGTATATCAAAACTTTACCGGAATAATAAACGTACGGGTTTGAAGTATATAAAAACTTTACCATTGTTACGTGTTGTATGTTTGGTTTGGTATTCAGTTTGAAGATATCAAAATTTCACTGATTTAACGAAGTTCTGTTTGTTTCCAACTCTACAGAAACATGACGAATGAAAACCAAATTAATGGAAATGCTGCTGGAACGGGTGCTTCATCGAGTGTTGCTACTTCATCAAGACCAGGACATACGATGGCACTGGCAGAAAAACCCGAGAAATTTTCTGGTACAGACTTCAAACGTTGGCAGATGAAGATGCTATTCTATCTAACTACACTAAGCCTGCAACGATTCATCAATGAGGATGTTCCAGTTGTGGGAGAAGATACTCCTGAGGCTGAACGATTTGTGGTAATTGAAGCATGGAAACACTCTGATTTCCTATGCAGAAACTACATCTTAAGTTTTTTGGAGGATGACTTGTATAATGTTTATAGTGTCATGGAAACTTTAAAAGAGTTGTGGAACGCTCTTAAGAAAAAGTACAAGACCGAGGATGCTGGACTTAAGAAGTTCATTGCTGCAAATTTTTTGGATTTTAAGATGATTGACACTAGGTCGGTCATCACTCAAGTCCAAG
>MDKI01034118.1:0-23670 GCA_005239505.1 Nicotiana paniculata
ATAAAATTCTAAATTCTAATATACTACTAGCAAGACAGTAAATCAATGTGAACCAACATATAATCACAATCAATGAATCACGACATGAACACACTCAAACATACAAGCAACGCATGCTACGAAAAATGTCAAATAAATAAATAAAAGTGCGCCTCAATAAGCAATGATTTTCTTCAATAGTTGATTGAACAGACGAAAAACTCCAGATAAATACCTCGGCAATACAGGTTGCTCGAAATTGAAAATGAAACCTTCGACTGGAACACCAAACTAGCGACCTCGATGGGCTCGACTCAAAACCTCGGCCAAGTTTGTGTGTTTTCGTGATGTTTTGAGCTGCTGTTTCAGGTGATTTTGTAGCTGAGAAAGAGTTGATTTTAGGTGGGTTTTAGGAGGCACTTTTTGTGTTGTTTCGACTGGTTTTTGGTTGTTAAAGGATGGCAAAGTAGGGGTTGTTTTGCGGCTGATCCTTGCTAAGTTTTGGGGCTGTTTTTTTCAGCAAGGCCGCAGTTGATTCTGCTGTATTTTTGGGCAGATTTCAGCTGCGTTTTTAGGTGACGTTTTGGGGTCGATTCCAGCTGGGTTTGGGGCTTATTTTCATGGCCTTTGGGGCTGAACTTTGCTGTATTTTTGTGGATGTTTAAAGGTGAAGATTGTGACCGATTTTTAGCTGTTTCGGAGCTAGGTTCGCTGCCCTTCTTGGCTGGATTTTATTGCGTTTTTCGCCACAGTTACAGCTGGTTTTGGTGGTTTAATTGAGGAGTTTTTGATGTTGTTTCAGCTATATTAGAGTGGTGCTCACTGCTGGTTTCAATGGAGGTTTTCATATGGGTTTCTTGGAGAAAAAAATGGAAAGTCATGATGAAAAGATGATGAACATAGGTCTGTTGTTTTTAGATGATGATGGAGTGAGGTAGAAGAAAGGGAAACGGCCCATTTTTTCTTTCTTCAAAAATGTGTCTAGGTCGTTTTTATATTAGGGGTCTTCTAGGTTAAGGGGTATGGGCTTAGGAATCATGGGCTTGGACCATGTCTTGTCAGGTTTTAAATTTTGGCTAAAAAGACTACAATGATATAATGTATTTATAAATATGTAAAAATTATTCTTAATTGACTTTAATAAATTATTATATTTAAAAATAAAACTAAGAATTAAAGTTGAAACTATATTTATTTTTTTTGTTGGTATTTTTCAAAGGTTATATAAAAATTAAAATCATAGTAAAATAGTATGACTACAAAATGAAACTATTTTTTTTATAATTTTAGTTTTTTTTTGATAAAATAAAGTAAAAACTAGTTAAAATAGCGATATTAGACCTAAACTAAATATTAAACGCTAATATGGGTAAAATTTCGGGGAGGGTCAAAAATTATATATCTACAAGCGTAATAAGCTTTTTAAGACCAACCAAATAGTAGGCTCAGTTGCTTTCAAATTTGCATCTCTAGCCCAACAAGTAACTTAGTTAATAGTCCTCTTAATTCATACTTCCATAGCCTAATGGCTTGGCCCCAACAAATGAAAACTAAAGCAATACAGTTTTAGTCACATTCTTTGATATTACCCAAAATACTTCTCTCCAAAATGTGTTGCTCTAATTCCACTACGGCCCATTTGAACTCAACCAAACCAACCCCCACGTTATTATCAACAAATTAGATTATTATAGTCAAAAATTCAAATTAAATCTATTCAATTAACAAATAAAATCCCAAACTTAAAACCAATATTAACATTGAATTCCTCAGCATAAAGATATGAATCAAATGACAAATGGAATAAATTGTGTGCATAATTCATCCAAGAAGACATGACAGAAGCTAATACCAAAACTTTATTTATCACAAGCATCAAACAAAATTTTGAGATTAAAAGTAAGAAACGGACCTTAATACTCGATTTTTACGGGTCTTGAAGACCGAAAATAGCATGACTACGGCAAGCCTAGAACTTCGGCGGACAGAAACTTTCACCTCGCCAAACTTGATCGGAACTTTGACGAAGCTCAATGATGGTGTTTGTACTAATTTTTGAAGCAATTTTTGAGCTGATTTCTGGGCTGTTTTCAGTTGATTTTTTGCTGAATTTTTGTGAATATTTTAGCTAGGTTTTCACACGATTTTATGGTAATTTAAGTGACTGATTTTTGGTGTTATCGAAGCGGCATTTTGGATTTCTTTTCTTTGCTGTTTTTGGGTTGTTCAGAAGCTATTTTGCTGCACTTTGGGACTGGTTTTTCGGGCTGATTTGATGGAGGTTTTGGGGCTGGTTTTGGCAGGTTTCGAGGAGGTTTTCGGGGTAATTTTGAGGCTGTCTTGGAGGTTGTTTTGAAACTGTTTCGCAGCTGGGTTTGACTACATTTTTGGGGAAGAAAATAATGGTGTTTTGGAGGAGGAAGAAGGTATTTTTTGGATGCGGTATTGCTGCATTTTTTGTTTGGTTTCTCTCCAGATTCCTTTTCTCCTTTCTTTTGTGCTCTCCCTCTATGTTTATCCATTAATGAATTATCAATATCTTTTACCAAATAAGAGTGGAAGTCTGGAGAATATTGTGTGCAGGTGCTCAAAACTTGATGGAGAGAAAATAAATCAGAAAATTATTAAAGCGTGTCAGTGGTCCCACAATTGAAGAACAAATTCAATAATTTTGTTATGGAAAAGATTCGTTTCTAGAAAGGAATCCGTGATTGAGGGGGATTTGGAAGAAACTATGGTGAGAAAGTGGACCCCAATAAAGTTATGTTTTCTTTAAAAATTAAGAAAGTTCAAAATAAAATTTGGGACCACGTGAAAAGAGCAAATAAGAATTATTTGGGTTTCCTTTTCTATTCTTCCCTTCTTCTTTTTTTAAATTATTTTTCCTTTTTTTTTCAAATGACGATAGAAAACTGTACCCTAGAAAATGTGGCTATTTTTGTATTTTCTTATCAAATAAAACTTACTTAAAATAAAAAGCTCTAACAATTAAGATAAAACCCAAAATAGATATTGAAATTTTAAAATCTATGAAAAATTCAAATATGTTTAAAAATTAGGTGCTCATAGCATGCCTCTCTTTGCTTGAAAACATGAAGTATTTTCATGCAAAAACAAGGTGAGCGATATGACTAACTTTTGACCAACCATTATTTAAAAGAGGGAAAAGATAAAAGAACCGGGTGCAACCGAGTCCTTATTTTGGATAGCATACATATCACAGGTTATAAGGGAATCAGGTTGCGTGTAGTTCAATGGGCGTGATGGAATGATGAGTTGGAGAATCGAGTGAGGTTCCGTCGAGGCTCCGGTCTGTGATCTTGTTTATTACATCAAAATAAAAAGAAAATTACATTAAAGGAAAAAAAACACAAGATCCTATCTACTCTTCTTGTAGTCTTGCATATTCACTTGAAATCATGCAAACCTGCATAGGTGCCTTGAGATTGAAGATTGATTCTTGAAGCTAGAGCTTGAATTGAGACTTGGATTCATTATTGAATGCTCATTTCTTAGTTAAAAGCTGAGAAGATGGATTTTCAAATTAAAAGCATCACGAACCAAATCAGTGCCCAACAACCTAGCCTCCCCAGACTCAAACCAACCAATCGGAGAACGATATTGCCTCCCATATAAAACCTCATACGGAGAAGTTTGGATGCTCGACTGATACATATTTTGTAGGATAACTCTACCAGCGGTAGGAAATCATTCCACTGACCCCCAAATTCAATGACAGGGCTCGTAACATGTCCTCCAAGATCTACATAGTGAGCTCGGACTGCCCGTTCATTTGTGGATGAAATGCCATACTCAGCTCGACATGTGTGCTCAACTCACACTGCACAGCTCTCCAAAAATTCAATGTGAACGGGGTGCCTCGATATGAGATAATAGACACAGGCACACCATGCAGACAAATGATCTCTCTAAGATAAATTCGAGCCAGCTGCTCTGAAGAGTAGGTAGTTATAACTGGAATGAAGTGTGCAGACTTGGTTAGTCTGTCCATAATGACCCACACAGAGTAAAATATCCTCAAGTTCCATGGTATCCCAACCACAAAATCTATAGTGATACTCTCTTACTTCCTCTCCGGGATATCAAGCCTCTGAAGCAAACCACCCGGCCTTTGATGCTCATACTTAACCTGCTGATAATTCAGACACCGTGCCACATACTCAACAATATCTTTCTTCATCCTTCTCCACTAATAGTGTTGTTTCAAATCATGGTACATCTTTGTGGAACCCGGATGAATGGAGTACCACGAATTATGGGCCTCCTCAAGAATCAGCTCTTGTAACCCATCCAAATTAGGCACACAAATCCAGCCTTGAAGCCTCAATACCCCATAACTACTAATATTCACATCATTAGCATCACCATGTTGCACTGTGTCCATAAGGACAAGCAAGTGGGGATCATCATACTGACGCTCCTTGATGTGCTCAAACAAAGACGGCCGTGATATAATAACACAAGCAATAACCCTGCTAGGCTTCGCACATCCAACCTCACGAACCTATTGGCCAAACCTATATCCAAAGGTGACGATCTCTACCCAATTGGGATAAAAGCAAGACTCCACATGCTTTCAGCCTTCCTACTCAAAGCGTCAGCCACCACATTGGCCTTCCCGGAATGATAAAGAATGGTGATATCATAGCCCTTTAGTATCTCTAACCACCTTTGTTGCCTCAAGTTTAAGTCCTTTTGGTTGAATAGGTGCTGAAGACTCAGGTGATCCATGAACACCTCACTAGACATGTTGTAAAGATAGTACCTACAAATCTTGAGTGCATAGACAATGGCTGCTAACTCAAAATCATGCACTGGGTAGTTCTTCTCATGGGGCTTCATCTGAAGTGAAGCATAAGCAATCAATCTACCCTCCTACATCAACACATGCCCAATGCCAACTCGTGAATCGTCACAATAGACTGTATATGAACCCGATGTTGAAGTCAAACCAGAACTGGAGTTGTAGTCAGAGAAGTCTTGAGGTTCTGAAAGCTCTCCTCACACACATCAGTCCAACTCAATGGGGCACCCTTATAAGTCAATCTAGTCAAGGGATCTGCAATAGATGATAAATCCTCCACGAAGAGGCGATAATACCCTGCCAAACCTAGAAAATTTCGGATATCAATAGAGGTAGAAGGTGTGGGCCAACCCTGAACTGCCTCAATCTTCTTGGATCTACCTTAATCCCCTCAATGGACACCACGTGACCCAAGAATGACACCAAGTCTAACCAAAACTCGCACTTTGAGATTTAGCATATAGCTTCTTCTCCCTCTAAGTCTGGAGCATGATCCTCAAATTCTGCTCATGCTCATCTTGGCTACGAGAATACATAGTTTATCATCAATAAATATAATGATGAAAGAATCCAGGTACGGCTAAAGTTGTTGGTGCTTTGGTCAGCCCAAAATACATCACCAAGAACTAATAGTGCCCATAACGGGTCCTAAAGGTCGTCTTAGGAATATCTGAAGCCCTGGCCTTCAATTGATTGTACCCCGATCTTAGGTCAATCTTCGCGAATACCCTATACCCTATAACCCTAAAGTTGATCAATAAATCATCAATACACGGTAGTGAGTACTTGTTCTTGATGGTAACATTGTTCATCTGCATGTGGCCAATACAGATCCTCATACAACCGTCTTTCCTCTTCACAAATAGAACTGGAGCACCCCAAGGTGAGACACTCGATCTAATGAAACCTTTATCAAGTGACCCCTGAAGATGTTCCTTTAACTCCTTCAACTCTGTCGGAGCCATGTGGTATGGTGGAATAGATATGAATTGAGTGTCTGCACCAAGTTAATACCAAAATCAATATCCCTTTCGGATGGTATGCCTAGTAGGTCTGCTGGAAATATATCTGAAAACTCTCTCACTACTGGAACTGACTCAACGGTAGGAGTATCATCAATAATATACCTCGCAAAGGCTAATTATGCCAAGCACCCCATCTCAACCATATGATGTGCCTTCAGAAAAAACACCACCCTACTAGGAACATGTCCCAATGAACCTCTCCACTCCAACCTTGACAACCCCGGCATAGCCAATGTCATGGTCTTAGTGACAACCAATCCATGCCCAAAATCATATCAAAATCCACCATATTAATTAACATAAGGTCAACCCTATCTCATAACCCTCAAGCGTAACCAAACAAGAACGATAGACACAACCCACCATAATAGAATCCCCAATGGGTGTAGACACATAAACAGGGGTATCTAAAGAATCACAGGACATATCTAAATATAAAGAAAAATAGGATGACACATACGAATAAGTAGAACCCGGATCAAATAAAATGGATGCATCCCTATGATAGACCGGATCAATACATGCGATGATAGCATCTGATGCAACTGCCTCAGTCCTACCAGGGAAAGCATAACAATTGGCCTGGCCTCACCCTCTAGGACGTCCTCTACACATTTGTTCTCCACCTCTAGCTGGTTGTGCAGGTGGATTAGCAACTAGAGAGGAAACCTTAGCCTGAGTACCCTACAGAATTCCACCCCTCCAAAGTTTGGGACAATATCTCAAAATGTGCCTAGTATCAACACACTCAAAAAAACCTATTTGCGAGTGTGGATACTGGTACTGAGTCTGCCCCAGACGACTAGAATAACCGTTATAGGAAACCTGTGCAGAAGGTGCACAGAAAGATGGTTGTCCAATATGAGTACCCTAGGTTCCTGTCTAGTTGGAGCACGACGAATAACCTGAAGTGCAAACTGAACTGGTCAACTAACAAAGCCTCTACCATAACGAGCTGTAACCGAATAGTCGGATCGCTGAATCGTCCAAAACCTAGAGGCCTCTTGGCCTCCCCATCCCCTCCCCCCTTCTTGCAGATACGCTTCAACCTTCTAGCGATCTGAATAACCTGATGAAATAGAGTCTCAGTCTCAAACTCCCATGCCATCCCAAATTTGAGGCTATAAGCGAGTCCCTCTAAGAGTGGAAACCAAAGCAGGTGCATGAAGAGATAACTCAGTAAACCTTATAGCATACTCAAACATAATAATACTCCCATGGCGCAACTACTCAAAATCGGTGCACAACTCGTCCTTGTTGGTCTGTAGAATAAACTCCCTCAAGAAGAGATCAGTGATCTGGACCAAGTAAGTGGTGTTGCGCCAGCTGGACTACTCGCTTCATAAGTTTGCCACCATCTATATGTCGGCCCCGTCAGTTGAAAAGTAGTAAGGTAGGCCCCGTTCAACTCCAACAAACCCATAGCACGCATGATATGGTGACACTGATCTAAGAAACCTTGTGCATCCTCAGAAGCCCCACCGCTAAAATGAAGAGGATGATGCTTCTAGAACCTCTCTAACCTCTTATTCTCCTCAACCGACGCAACTGGCCCGACCTCGGACTAAACCACAATCACGGAATGTACTGGTATAACACATGGAGTCTGATCAATATGAGCCCAATGCTCTAGCGTATGCGTAGTGGGAGTCTGGACCCCTCCCCCAGCATGTGAAGTAGCTGGTGCAACTGGGATTAACCCCGCCTGAGCCAAATTCCCAAACATACTCGAAAAGTGTGTCAAAGTCTCCTAATGTCCAAGGGTAGCAACAGGCGCCTCGTGTTCCTGCTCCTCAACTGGAGCTACTGGTGGCTCCTCGATTGTGGCCCTAGTACGGCCACTCGCTGTGGCCCGTGCTCTGCCTCCGCCTCTGCCCTGACCTCTAGTAACACTGAACCTGGGGGAAGCATCATTAGTAACTAAAGATCGTGTTCTCACCATCTGTGAGAGAATAGAAGACAAAGGCTCAAACTTCGAAATCAATAAATCAGCACAATAAGGAATGAAAAAAGTGAAATTTTCCTAAAAGTTTTGTAGCCTCTCGAAGATAAGTACAAACTTCTTCATACCGATCAACAAGACTCTATTAAACTTGCTTAGACTCGCAGAACCTATGAACCTAGGGCTCTGAAACCAACTTATCACGACCCAAAATTTCACCATAAGGGTCGTAATGGCACCTAGTCCCTAAGACTAGGTAATCCTATAACATACGATCTCAATCAACATATAACAACTTCAAAATTAACAAAATATTGTGAAATATGATAATATTGCCAAACATTAGTACAATAAACAACTTCCCAATATCTAATAATATTGAGTCATAAGCTCTAAGTGGAATACATAACAAACCTCAAAAGTACAACACTGTTTGGGATACATAAACAGCATAAAATTAAGTAAGAGAGTGATTCGGGGCCTACGAATAGAACAACAGGAATACCTTGAAGTCTCCAACAAGCTTTAGCACACATCCTAACAATTAACTTGATTCGAAGTACCCGGATATGCACAAAGAATGTGTAGAAACGTAGTATGAGTACACCACAGTCAAGACCGAGTAAGTATCAAGACTAACCTCAGTGGAGTAGTGACAAGGTTCAAGTCATAACACTCACTAGTCAAATAACCTGTGCAAAATACCAAATAAAATTGACGACGGAATGCATAACATAACAAATATGAATAACCTTAAATAGTGTATAATAATAACTCAAAGAAGAATAATCTATTTTTGCCAACAAATATCAATGGAAACGGGGCATGAGATAGCATATCATAAATCAACGAACAACTCATAAAGCACAAGGCGGAAACATTTAAGAAAAAATATGTGTGATTAAAATATCAGCCCCGATTCCAACACATGAACCACATCAAAGAAACACACCGATACATGTCATAACATCACCAACAAAGCCACTATTATGTCGTCACTTGCACATAATCAATAGAATACCTCTCTTATGTTGTTGCATGCACATATGTAGCCATCCTTATATTGATGCATGCATATCATAATGAAATGCCTCCCTTATTTCGCCGTATGTGCATCTTGCCACCCTTAAACTCCACAAAACAACAATCGACTCTCATAATATGCCCATGTGTGCCACAATATTACAAAAATAACAATATCCAAAGTCACATCAAGATATAGCTTATGGCTCAACAAGGTGCACAAGAACATGACAATAGCATAAGAGTGCAGGGAGTATTCAACAATAAAGCATGTTTCATATAACAAACAACCTAAAGGCATACTAATAGCTTAAGGTCTAATCCGATCATATAACACACATACGTTGCAGTACCTGTAAAACTGGAAGACGCTCAATCCCAATGATAATTTAAATGAAAACAAGAGATCACAGCTCAATTGTTTTTGAACTGCATATCAAAGAATTAAACTTTGTATAAAAATGATAAAATTCACACTACAAAAAAATCGAATTGAAAATCAACTTTGCTGAAATTCATACAATCTGAAAATTAAATTTTTGTTTGAATTGAGTACAAAATTCATATACTGGTGCTGAATCATCACAGCAGAAATTCGAATTTGCAATTCAAATTTTGTTATCGATCTAGAGATCAAAATTTACTTTGAATTGAGTACAAAATTCGTATACTGATGCTAAATCACAGCAGCTGAAATACAAACTTTGAACTCATATTCTGTTTTTTATTATACCGATGCCAAATCACAATACAAACTTTGAACTCATATTCTATTCTTAATCTGTAGATCAAAATTTTATGTTATTTGAGTTCGAAATTTGTATATTAATGCTGAAATTTTTGTTGTTCAAGTTACCAAATTTGACATTAACTCTGATGAAGTTGGCATTGTTCAAATTCGATTTTGGAGATCAAAGCAGTTTAATTTGATAATCTGAGTTGAAACTTTGTATAACCATGAAAAATATGAAGATTTTATTGCAGCACAATGAAGAATGAGACGATATGATTTCACAAAATTTTCATGTTCATCTAATTCTAATAAAAATTATTGTAATTTTGAACAACTGATCATAGAGAATGCAAAGCAGGTACAGAAGGACAGTAGCATAATACTTATTCAATATGTTATTGCTCAGGGATATCTATCAATTTTAAGTTTTAATGATATGAGCTTTAGCATTTATATGCTATTGAAGAAGTTAAATGCGGGAATGAAAAGACTCCCACTGTGTGCCGTTCAACAAAAGCACTATAGCTGCAAGCTTCTCAGGTGTCGATGTTGCTACAATTTCATTAGAAGGTATACACTTCTTAAAGTTATCATCCATAAATGAGTTTGATATCAGTAATAAGATAAGTAATGCGAGAAAAGAATATGACACCAATATACAACTTGATGATGCAAACATCTATTCCACCAAAAAGGTGAAAAACCCCAAGGTTACAAAGACAAGAACCTCCTGGTTGTTGTAATGAAATACTATGTCGTTAGAGAAAAATATCAATATCGGTTGATAAATCATGCATAAAAAGATTCATGTCTATTTTTACTAAAGTCTGTATACTTCTTTTTATTGTTGTAGTTGTTATATCATATTAAGTGGTATGTAAGTACACTAAATATTCTAAAAATATTGTTATACTTATCTTCTTTCAGAAAACAATTTGTCAGCAATACAATAGAATATATGTATATCATATGGGTACACCATTTGGATCATTTGTTTGCATGTCTGTAACTATATTTGCATTATAAGCGGGTGTACCCTTGTTTGTATGGATGAAAGATGCAATTGGAGCCTTAAGCATCAAGCCTACGAGCATCAAAACTTTTTAAAGTGATGAATTTCAATTATGTGCAACATTCTTCAAACAATAAGACAAAAGCAAGCAAGCCACCTCAGCTTTTGTTGCTGCTACATTACAAGACAAGTTTGTTGATCCAAAAACTATATACACACTAATAGATATCCAAAGAGACATACAAAAAACATGATATGGACTTAAGCTACATGTCATCATGGAGGTAAAAGAAATAAGCAATAGAATTATTGAAAGGAACCCCAAGTGACTTATATAGGAAAATACCGATGCATCTTTATATATTAGAGTACACTAACATGGAATCAGTCACACTATTACACACTAAAGTAGATGAATGCCTCATATATGCCTTCATAGTCATAAATGTATCGATTAAAGGTTGGATCTATTGTAGGTCTACAGTTGTAGTTGATGGAAGTTTTTAAAGTCAACACAAATATACATATGGCATCCACGCAAGACGCAGAGGGGGAGCAATAGTTTCAAAATTATTGTTAAAATTACTCTTATACTTTAGTAGTTTAAAAATGCAATCGAATAGCATTTAGTTAAGCATCAATAAAGGTTCTAGTACCATATAATACCAATATGTATACAAGTATACCAATAGATATATAGTTGTTATGATCCATTCCTCCATCTAATTATAACTATACTATTGTACCAAATGGTATATTAATATTTTATTCTCACTAATATTGTTTTATTTGGTTATACAGAACAAATTCTACTCTTTACATACACAATTGTTGATTCAAAGATAGATGCATCATGGGAGTGATTCTTCGAGCGGTTCAAAGAAACCTATGGAGAAAGGGAAGGGATACGCATCATATCTGACCGCCATGATAGTATATGAAGAGCAAATTCTATTGTTTATCCAGAAGTCCCTTGTTGTGTATGGATGTTCCATATAAAGACGAATTTCAGTAAGAGCCAAAAATAAATTTAAAAAGTATATTTTGCATTAACAAGAGCATACACTATAGAAAAACTTTAGGCATATAGCAGAGTTAGAAGCTATTCAGCTATCGATAGTAGAGTGAAGATAGTAGAGTGAAAATATACTTGATCAATATTGAATATGATAGACGATACCAGGCACATTCCAAGAAAAATTAAACTATGACCAAGACAGTAAATCTTGTATGCTATTAGATATTTGTTTGTCTATAATGCCCCGTAGAAAAAGGCTTTTCTGGTGTTTCAATTGATGTTTGTTTTTCTTGCCCGCATCTTCTGGCAAGTGCTGATCAACAGTTCACTCGTTATGTGTTTTATAGAAATCCAAAGAACAAGTTTCAAATCTGTATTATCACGAGGCACAGCACAGCCTTTAAATCGTTGATCCAGCTCGGTCAATAGTTTGACCAGTCGTACCATTCATGGATGAAAATGTGCAACTTTTTTCATGACTGCTTTGGAGGACATGGCAAATGCAACAAGCTTGTATGCTATATCTTTATACATAGTAGCTATTTTTTTTTAACAAGGAGAGTAGTAACTATTTTAATAAAAAATGTCAAATGGCTCTATAATTTAAGAATCGAAGAAAGGCACCCAATCTAGGTGGATCAAATTACGTAGATACCATCAGAAACTGCTGAAACACAGCTTAGAACTCTTCAAATAAAAAATAAACTATTAAGGCCTTTGTCTTCTCGGATATTTCCTCGTCAAAAATGTGGGACGTTTCTCCTATGTAAGAGAAAACATCACAAATATGGAAGCAAAGTAACCTTGAAGCTGGAATGAATTAAGATAATTCCAAAATAACCAACTTTGACCTAAACTATTTATCATCTTCTGCTTGAAAGAAAATAGTTCTACAATTATCTCAGAGTAAGTAAGAGCATTACGAAAATGCTTCCAAGTTATGGGGAGGAGATAAAACTAGGATTTGGGCCTCAAAGCCAAACCTGTCTCAACTTTCTTAATTTCAAATATAAGCATCCTCCACATCTTCAGAACAAACATTTCAGCTTCTTCATCTAATATACTTTGGAGCCTTTCCAGCATTTCAGTTGCCTTGACATGTTCTTGAGTGCTGGAGACAATGTAGTCTACCAGCGTTGGTTCCTCCTCGCCCAGAAAATCAGTGATCTTCTTACTGATCCACGGTCTCATCCTTTCATGTAGTGCATTCTGTGAAAAGTGAAAAGCAGATATAAACTATAAACATTCACGCTTCCAGCAAACCAAATAGAAGCCACGAAGAGCGACAATGACTACGATATGTAACTGGGCAAAAGCCCAGAACACCAAATTCAAGTTATTATAGCCTAGGGATTTAGCTTCAAGTGAAACAAGTGTGATCTGAGCTTGGGACTTCAACAGGAACCAAAGTGCTAGATGCAGAGCTCACACTAGGCAAAACTGTGAAAATTTCATAGGATGTCAGCATTCTTAATGCTGCAACTTGCAAGGAGGATCACATATCAAGTTGCGGAGCTCACAGTAGGCAAAACTCTGACAACTTCATAGGATGTTTACATTCACAATGCTGCAACTTGCAAGGAGTATCTAATATCAAGGACAGCTGGAACGCATCCAATTTTCTATCCACTTATCAGCAGTGGTCCTTGCTGCAAACAATTCTTTCAAGCCACAGTACTCTCTTGCCATGAAATCTTGCCAGAAAACTTTGGGTGCCTATATTACTATTTGACCCTCACCACTTTGTCAGGAAGTTCAAATATTATTTTCTGTCAACTATCCAGTCAGGTTTAATATTCTTATCACTCAAGAATCTGGTCCGGCTAGAAGCTAATGAGCAGCAGTGTTAATGCCCTCTTAAGGTATGCGCCTCGAGTCCAGAAGTTTGGTGCAGTGCACGTTAGGCGCTTCGCCTCACATAACCGACATTTTAGTGTAGGCTGCGGGGTGGGCCTCAATATCTATAGGTTCTTTAGTAAAGAGGATAGCACTAATGACAAGGTAACATAATAATCATCAAAATTCATGGATAAATAGTCATGATTAAGAATAGAAAAATGGAATTTAACAATAGAAAACTAGCCAACGTAAGCAACTTGCATCTGAATCTGATATCTGAAATTTAAAAAAAACATTTGAACTTGATAAACATGGTTTTTTATTTCATATATTATACTTAATTATAGTTTTTCAATTCTTTTGATTCATATAATTATTTCATTAGAGTTTGTAGTAATTTTTCCTTGCATACAAAAACTCAAAGTTCAGTTGAACTTTACACTTAACGCCCCAACAGACACAAGCAATAAAGCAACAATGTTGGTGCTCAATAGAGAAATGAAGCAAAACTATATTGGTGCTCAATAGAGAAAAGAAACTAAGACCAGTTAGAATTGCTGTTTAAACTTCTTAGCCGATGGATCTTGTGCAGCAAAGTTGTTTCCTTAACGCAAAACAAACTTCCCCCCCTCCAAAATTGTCCTACATAGCTGATAAAGGATATCATAATGTGGAAAGCAGCACTTACACACACACCTCAACCAATAAACAACTATTGACACTCAGAAATCGCATACAGTGCAGCTAAAACATCTTTCGAAAAGCCAAGTATAACTACTGCAAAGTAATCACTAGTAGATCCACAGCATCTTCCAAATTCATACAGTGGAGAACAATTATGAACACATAAGCTAGCCTCCTCATAGGTGAGCCGATGCATTAATCCACTCTTATCAAAAATGATATAGGAATTTTCCTTTTACTGGTATGTTGTTGATAATTTGATATAGGAATTTTCCCCTCCAAGTTTACCTCCTTTTTTTTGACAAAGTGACTTTTCATCTCCATCCTAATCAAATGTTTTGAATCCAATGTGGCCTTTCAGGTGGTCACACAATGATAAAGCAGATGCCTTATAAAATATAACGAATAAAAACCTATTATAGCAACCACTCATGCCTTCTCCTAGTCCCTACTAATTACCATGAATCGATGTAAAGTGCTAATGCTAAGAACACTATACTCAATCTAATAAAAAGCCTATCCTCATTTATCACATAGCAGTAACCTAAGTTTTAGAACTAGCATACATCTCGGGCATATGTCAACAAATACACAATGCCTTAGGAGTTCTGTGGCATCTACCCATAAGAAATACTTGAGGTAACACATTCATCAGCTCCCTTTCTTGTAAAATAAGAAATAGTAACAAAGGAAACATCAGGTTGATCTTACTAGAATTATGCTCAAACATAAAAATAGTGACAACAGAAACATGTGATTGGAAAGAAAGACTGGCTATTTCAGGGGCAGAGCCTATATCAAATGTTTGGCTGCAATAGGTCAGATTCTATCAGCTAAACTAGATTTTCATTGACATATGGACAAGCTCCACTAGAGGAAACTTTTGATACTTTACCCAACTATCACCCATTGTAGCATAAAGACCCACCAAATCCTAGAAGTTGGGTGGGTATACTATCTCCTCCCCCTCTGCTTTATGTTACTTGCAGGAACACATCAATATGAAAATACAAAGCTATGTTCCTTTTACCCGGATCTCCGTACATAAGATGAGCCATTACCAAGTATACCCAAAGGTCCACTAACAGGCTAGAAGTTGCAGGTATCACACAACTCTAAGATAAAATCATGTCAAAGGTCTAACAATGAATTTAACTTGAGAGTATTTGCTAAAATCCAGTGAAACCTTCTCATGTATTAAAGGAGATTGAAACTGAGGTACCAGTTCTCACCTTGTCATAAATAGTCCAGTTTATCTCATATGAGAACAACTCGTCTTTGGTCTTTGGAATCATGTCAATCAATTGTTTTGCATCTAAAAGCTTCTGATTATCAGGCGTCTTAACCTTATCAGGCCTAGGTTCCCGAACTCTGTCATGATCAAGGTTTCTGCTCTCGTCCCTGGTTCGTTTAGCATCTTCATCAAGCTTGTCCCGATCCCTCTGGCTGGACCTGTCATGAGTTTTTCTGTGTCTGTCCTTCTCTCCATCAGGCCTCTCTTCTTTAGGATTGACATTTGAAAATCGCTTAGCAAGTTCTGCACCCACAGCCGGTGGTGATTCAGAGATGGAAGGTTGGACCATAAGTCGCTCATCAATGGAGTAGTCAATTGGGACCAATGGCCTCATCTTCTTTTCTTTTTGAGTATCCTCATCCTCATCTGCGTTGAAAACAGAAGGGACAGCAGCTCTTTTCCCCGACCCTAGGAGGCCAAATCCCAATCTTTTCGCTGGGGCATTGCTATTATGCTTCATATCTGATGAACCAGTAGCTACCAATACGGACTCTTCATCAGTCCCATTCTGCACAACTCCTTCACCTGTTATTTGAATGTCAAAACCAAATAGAAAGATAGAGCAGAAGTCATAGCCATAAAATCTTAAGAATAATAAACTAAAATAGTTACCCTGGCTTAAATTATCATTAGCTGTTTCAATATTCTTATCTTGGCTTTCAAGATTGTTCTCCTCATCGGAAACAGCTTTCTCGCGTCCATTAGCCAGATGACTAGAAAGGATTTTCAATGCCTCCTCCTGCTCTTTTTTCTGCTGTTCCTCATCTTCTCTTCTCTTAGCCTCGGCAATCTCTTCTTCTTCTTTAAGCCTATCAGCCAAGTCATCTTCCTTCTCCCTCTGCCGTCGTTTCCTCTCCTCGTCACTAGTCCTGTGTTTCCTTTTCCTATAACCATCTTCACTTTCACGTTCTTGCTCATTTATATCCCATTTGCGCTCTTGAGCCCTTTCTTTCTCCCTTTCTCTCTCTTTTTTCCGCCAATATTCCCTCTCCCTTTCTTTAGATTCCCACTCCTTTTCACGGACCTTGTACCTACGCTCATCTTCGCGGATCTTGTAATCTCTCTCCTTCTCTCTCTTGGCTCGTTCTTGTTCACGTTCTCTCTCATACCTTTCGAGTTCCCTTTCCTTTTCCCTCTTCAAATCCCTCTCTCGATCCCTACTTCTCCTATCATGCCTTCGATGGTCAGGTGAGCTAATATCAGCCTTGTCATGCTCACTTGAAGTTTTACTTTGACTGATCAATTCATCATCATTTTTGTCTTCTGCAGTGTCTCCAAAATCATATTGAAACATGTCAGAAAAGCATTGAGACTAAAGCACTAATACTTTTTTATAACATCTAGGCAATAAAGAAAATCCGCGAAAGAAAAAAAAAAAGACGCCATTTTAGCGATCCGATAAACTAACCAATTTTTGCTGTATCTCTATTTGCTTCACCGTCTTTGGGGTTTTCCGTGTTTGAGTTCTCAGAACCATCTTTAGCTGTTTGTGGTGGTGGAGGTGGAGGTGGTAATGGTTTATTCTTCAGCCTTTCCTCTAGCATATCCTTGAGCTTCTCCACAGCCTCCTTGTCAGCTTTCCTATCTTCATCATTGACCAGACCGAAATTAGCAGCATCAAAATTCCCTTTCTCACCACTATCTTTCTTTGATTCTTCTGTAGTGGACTCTCGAGGTTCTATAGAAGTCTTTGCACTTTCATTCTTTTCCCCACCTGATGCGCTTTCTTCTTCTTTCTCAGCACCTTCAGTTTCAGATTCTTTGGGCTTCTTTGAGGTTTCTACTACTTTCTTCTCAACATAACGTTCAAGGTAATCACGAGTTGCTTGATTGACATTTAACTGCAATGATACCAAGTATAACCAAAATTAGAAGTTGAAATTTCACTTCCTCCTAATAAGCTAAGGTTGTAACATGAATTGGAGAGCCCATCTAAGCCTATAACATGACTTGGTCATAAAACATGCACAGAGAACAAAAGTTCATATTTGCCAAACACTGGGGAAAGATGCCAAAATATCCTTGCAATATTGATCAACTTTTATACCCTTCAAAACTAAATTATTTTTTCATATAAATAATTTCATGTTGGATAAAATTGTAAAATTAAGAAACGTACCTCATAATACTTAGGATTTTGAAATCAATTCAAGTTTTATTAGAATTTTGTAATGGAACGTAATCAAACAATTTGAGCTTGCAAAAGGAAAAACTTTGTGAAGGAACGAGATTGAAGAATTCGTGCTTGCAAAGGAAACTTTCCTCTTAAGTCTCAATTTAATTAGGAATCGATTACATATCATACATTAATTAATTTTATATAAAATATCGCTGACTTTTCTCATTTTAGTATTTGTGGAGTGATGATATGTAATTTTATAAAAAATCATGTCTGCCAATATTCCTTTTACAGACATTTCTCCAACTTCAAGATACGCAAGCACACGAGTTTTGTTTTGTATTCGTAGAGAAAGTGATATGTTAGAGTTTAGTTTTAGCACATATAAAACAACTTGCCATATGAATATAGCTTAATGATACATTGAAGAAAACTCGAAAAGATTCATATAACGAAAGAGCCGTTGGCGAAGTTAGAGTGTGCTTCATGTGACATCCATGACAGGTGATTTCTTGCTATTATTAAGAAGTTTTTATTGCATAATTTCCTTAAACTTTATTTTTTTAATTTCAAAGTCTGATTTTGCTAGAAATTGTAAGTTTATAGGATAAGAAAATTTACTACACAAAAAGTATTTACTACATACTTTCTCTAATTTTTTTATTTTTTTATTTTTTTTGTTCTTGTTTTCTTCTGATCTCGAAGTTCAATTTTGTTGGCGAGCCTATGTTCACAAGAAAAGATAAACCAATTTGATAAAAGCTGTGACTGTTCAAGTTAATGAGCTTTGTTTGACTATTAATATTTTACTATTTTTTTGTACAACTTATATAATAATTGACTTAAGATATATGTGCTCGTACATAGAGACTAGTTGTACTAAATGCACAGATAAAATGAAAAAATCCTATTTATTAATTTTGGACAGTTAATTGAGAGAGAGAGAGGGAAAAGACAGAATTATACCATCAGCTCCTGCCCGTCAATGTTTAATTTGTTGAGCAATCTCAATGCACGGAGAACCCCTTCAGCAGACTCAAACTCACAAAACCCAAAACCTTTCAGAGATCCATTTGTCGGATCTTGAGCACGCTTCCAACTCCTAACAGACCCGCAGAGCTTTACAAATCATACAACAGAAAGATCAGTTGAATTTAGAGATCATAAACACCCCTATGTATACTGGGATTTGCAAGGCAGGAAAAGGATTCATTGTGAACACAAACAAGTGAGAAATGCAAGAACGAAAAAAGCTCCACTGCCAAAAAAGTAATTGAAATGTCAATATGTAAATTCACTCACCTGCAAAAGAGAAAGCATAAACTCATTTTCTGCAGTGGACGATATCTTGCCAACATAAACTGTTGTTTGTGGTTTCTCTGTTTGAGCAATGCTTGGAATGGCAGCTGGCCTAGCAGCAGGAGGAATAATTGGAGGACGTATTATAGGGACTGGAGGGCGCATCAAGGGAGGAATGATGCCAATTGCACCCGGTGGACGTGGAGGAAACATTGGTCTCATCATTGGAGTGTATGGTGATGCAAAACGCGGAATTCCTGCATAAATGCAAAAAGAAGTCTAGGAATATTTATTAGGTCAAGCTTAAAAGGCAGAGACAATTTTAACACTCAACGCCTACGTCTCAATCATGAAAGGAAGCTGTAAGGCTGAACAAAATGTTATTACCAAACATTACAAGCATTATGATGGCACCATAAGCATGACAACACTCACCAGCTGAACAGATAACCTGAAGGATCAAGATAACATCCATTTCATAAATCACTAACATACGAATAGGGCTTACCTTACGCATCCACTTGCAAGAAATCTGCTCAAAATGTCCAAATTGCCAAGAATGACTTGCGAGGTTTGAATACATTGAGATGAGACTTCCAGCGTCTCATCATCAATAACGCAATTGATAGCATGATAACATATTTTTAGACAATCTTTCCACATGTTAACCATTAACATCATCATGTACAGCAAAAAATAAAATACCAGAAATACAGCACATGCAGATAAAATGAAAAGATTGTGATACCTTGGCGTATGCCGTATAGGCAACTTGAATTCAGTTGTTAACAAGTTCTGCTGCCGGCATTTCAAGAATCAAGATCCCAACAAAGGGGTAGTACCCTTATTACTAAAAGTAAGTCTACAGTAGGACATGCATATCCAGACATTACATAACATAGAAAAGTTATATGCCCATGGTGAGAAAGCTTCACTTCCGGTGTTTTACACAAAATAGATGTGTTTAAAAGCAAATGACCTTGTAATGATAAATGAAATGAAAACAAAACCAAACAGACGTGCTCATACCAAAAAAGCAGTTGGAGTACTCAGTAGTCTCTAATGAACTGCAATATGAAGCCTTCCCACCTTTCTCACGGAAACGATTCAAGAAACTGTAGGAGAAAACATCCAGTCATCGATACCCCTTATCCGTTTTTAATACAATTCTACAGGCAAACTCCTCTCATCCATATTATTCCCCTCTAAATATCAACACAATAAAGCAACAGATAAAGTACGCTGACCATTATTACTCACTATTAAACAATGCAAGCTTCAAATGGTAATCAGAGATATGCCTTCAGTAATTCTACTAGTGCCCTTAAAAAGGATACTTATGGATAACATTTTGCAGTGGTTCAGCCTCAACAGCTTAATTTCTAAATCACAAACATTATCAAAGCTAATACTTAAGCCACCAGTATAGCAGCATCTAGCGCTAAAGATACTAACTTTCCTAAGAGATCCCTTATGAAAAAGCATTCCTCAGAGACTAATTATTAGTAAAAGCAGAGACTTTGCCGTTCAATATCACTGCATTTACTGCAACTAAAGTATATACATGCAGGACTAACTCTGATAATTTTTAAACTATACATTGTGCCAGTCTATCATTTCACCGTCAGTAGGGCAATTGTACTACTAAATAGGCATAAATATCCAAGTAACTGTACATATTAGAGAGAAACAAAAACCCACCGGGAGGAGGCATGGCGCCCTGTTGATGCATAGCAGGGTAACCATTAGGCATAGGAGCGTACGGTCTCATCAGTTGTCCATGCATAGCATAAGGCGGCATAATTTGCTGCGTCGCATTCATAGGAACAGCTCCGGTAGGTGCCGCATTCATCGCGGGCGGTACAGAACTCACTCCGGGTGGCTGAACAGCAGGATTCGGAAAATTAGAAGTTTGCTGCTGCAAATTAGGGTTAGGAAGAGGCGAGAATAGAGGAGTTACACCACCAGGTACAGGTGCTGGCGGCGTCGCCGGTCGAAAGGAAGGAGGTATGGTGGAGTAAATCTGGATCGATGGCGGAGGTGGTGGTGGTAGAGCTGATAATGAAGGTGTCGGAGATGGATCTGACTGGGAGATTTTGTTATCAGACTCTGGCGCTTGTTGAGGATTAGCGACGGCGGTGGAATTTTCCGCCAAAGGAGCTGAGTCCGCCATTGATGTGGAAATTGGGGTAGCGGAAAGGGATTGGGGGTTTTGAGAGTGAGCCCTAGAATTATTACTAGGAAAAGATTCTTGGTTTTTACTAATGTATACTATACTAGTATTTATTTAAGTTTTGGATAGAGAATTTCTGCTATTTATCTGTCGTGCTCTTATTTCGTAATCCTGTTCGCTTATGTTCTCTTTCATGGCTCACCCCAGCTGTCGGACGAATTGCTTATTGGTATTTTTACCTATTAAAAATTTATTTATTTATATTCTTTATGTTTTGTAGTTTTTGATAAGTATTTAAGTTTTTTTTATAAAATTGTATACGTGGCTCCTTAAAAGATTTTCACCCCATTATTAGTGTCTTCAATTAAGGGGTTCAATTACATTATTTTCTCTTTTCTCTCTCTTTTTGAAAAAATCAAAATCCCTTAATCTAGGCCCTGAATCTCTAGCTTTATATTATTAAAAAATATTTAAAAATTGTATGATAAATATATCATAATTGTATATGAATTGTATCAGATACATGCCTAAAACATAATTGTATCATACTTGTATCTAGCTTGTATCTGGTACAATAATACCCAAAAGAATACCTGATACAATACTAATAAATTAATTTACAATTATCATACTTGTGATACAACATCGTTACGAACTCACAACTGCTCGTAACAATATACAATTATCGTACATTTGTAATATAATTCCTGCAACAATTATGATATATATACAATTATAATACAATCATGATACATTTCTGTAATATTGTGTTACAATTACGATCTTCATCTTCATCAAGTTTCAACCAGAAATCTACACTAAAAATCTAATATAATTGTATTAGCATTGTATCGAGTATTGTTTTGGGTATTGATGTATCATATACAAGTCACATACAATAAATATTTTAGAAAGAAAGAAAACAAGATTCAAAATTTACCCACAACTTGATTCTAGAATAATATTCTGAATTTCGTCTACATTGTATCAATAAGAAAGAGATTTTGGATGATAGAGAGAGAGAAATTGGATATCAGAAGTTGGAAGGGGAAAGAATCTGCAATTTGGGGGGAGGGGGTAACAGTGGGTGATTGAAAGAGAGAAACGATATCAAAAGCTTTGGAAAAGGAGTGAGTAAACGAGATTTTTGGGTTAGAAAATTTTTGGGTATTAGTGGTTAAGGGAGAATTCTTACGGTGAATAAGTACAAATTTGGGTAATTGTTAAAGAAAGAGAGAAGATGTTTTTGTAATCTTTTGGAAAGGGAAGATAATCTTAAATGTAGGGGGATTATGTGTAAATGATACGCTATATTTAAGGTATGTTGTATTTTCTCTTTTTTATGATTTTGTATAAAACTAGTAAATATAGGTATATAAAGTAATTAACAAGGAACCTAAATAAAGGTAGTAAATAAGTTTCTATTATAGTATAGCTAGGTAAATATTCCTTGCTTATTGCTATGTTAATTTTGTGTATACTGAAGGGAAAAAAAACATATGACATACCCTTTTCGTTCTAATTTATGTACTCACTCCATCCTAATTATTTGTGGTGATTTAAAAAGAGTTGTCTCAAATATTTATCATTTTAGAAGTTTAAGACTAAATTATTATTTTTTTTCTATTTTACTCTTAATATTATTTATTCTTGAAGACTACAAATGCCTTAAATATGAATAAATATTAAATGAAGAGAAATTATATCTTTATACATAAATAAGGGTAAAACACTCAAAACCTCTCCTATTTAATATTGTCTTAAATGACTTATAAAAGAGAAACACGACAGACAATTCGAGATAGAGGAAGTAATAATAATATTCAAATTTTAAGAGTTAAGTAAAATATTTTTTTATCATAATATTTTTATATACAACAACAACAACAACAACAACAAATCCAATAGTTTCTCACAAGTGGGGCCAGGGGAGGATAAGATGTGCGCAGCCTTACCCTTACCCCTAGAAGAACAGAGAAGATGTTTCTGATAGACTCTCGGCTAGAGAACGACTAAAAAAGAAAAGGTAATTACAACAAGTAGGAATAACATCAAGATGAAATAAGATCGAATCCAAAAATACAGTTAAACTATAGGTAGTAATAGTCATCTATGAATAAAGAGATAATATTGTTTAACCAAAGAATTAGACCATTTGACTAAAGCTTATTTTTAAGATGAATACGGGTTACTGATAATCAAGGCAACGGAGAAAAATGAATAATAGACAATATTGCAGAAATATAGAAAATCGAAGTTGATTGTATCCGAGAATCAGATGCCTTTACAAGTTGTATTCCCCTCCCTTATATAAGAGATCTTATAACGTACAACTCTTGCTATGGTTACTCATTAATGACTAATTATGACATTAATGATGCGTTACAAAGGATAACGGTAATTGGGGTTCTGTTTTATAACGTTCGAGTAATCAATTGTGGGTCCTTGAATCTGCCCGTAGCTTTGTCTAGATTCATTCTGACCATGCCTCTCTCATGTTTTGATCAAGTTGAGTTTCTCGTGGCTGATAAGTTCGTGGGTTTACTAAACCGTGCCTTTTTGTACCGTACTTCTTCAAAGAATCACATCCAGTTGTCGCATTTTCCTGTGTCCATGTGACTGGCTGAGTTGTCAAAAGCTGACTTACGTGTGAAACTTTTTTTTACCAATACAGATAGTCCCTCCACTTACCATATATTTAACGA
>ML301775.1:0-58591 GCA_005239505.1 Nicotiana paniculata
GAAAAAAAAAAAATAGAAAAAAAATTTGCGGGGCGGAGGGGGAGGGGGGTAGTGCAGAAAAACAAAAAATACCAAAAAAAGGGGTAAAAAAATATTTTTTTTTGGGGGGGAGGGGGGATGTGACGGAAAAGAAAAAAAAAACTGAAATCTGAAAAAAACAAAATTGGAGAGGGGGGCGGGATAGGGGAGAGAAGAGGTTGGGGTTAGACATGAGAGTACGTGGAGTTTTTGTATTTTCCTAACTTTTTTCTAGGGTAGTCATTTTTCTCCAATTTCAAGAAAATGTGATATCTTGAAAAATATTTTTCAAACTATCTTGTGCAACCAAACAGTAAGAAAATGAAAAAGTCATACTAATCACACCTTGGAATATTTGCATGACTCTTAGACTTACTTGTTGGCTCATCTTATGTTTTAGTCCAAATAAGTCTCTACATACAATTTATCCAATTTAATTTAGCTTATTTTAGTTTAAGAGGCCACGAATACTGTAATAAAGAAGTAACATTAATCCTTTTGAGCGTACTTTCAAAAGCTCAAAGGTCACCAAGTAACAATTAGAAACTGAAAAGCCTGTATTTTTTGTAAAGTAAAATTAAGTGAATAAAGCTTTTAGTATTCTCTCACAATTTTGTAAATGTTCGCGACCATTACAACTTAAGAAGGCTTTCAATGTTATTCATAGATTGTATATACATCATGTCTTTATGATTATTCTTTGTTTTCTTTCTTCTTAGGATGTATTTATGAGTTATTTTCATATGAGCATCTCACTCTTAATGATTTTCTTGTCTCATCTCTGTTTTTCATGGTAAATGTATCGGAAAGAATGATGTGTTGTTGAAAATAGTACAAACTATTTCGAGAGTACAACGGAATTATGAGGTTTTGCTTGGTGAGTTTGGATGAGAGAAGAGAATGAATATGATGTGAAGACGGACCGCAATTTTTCAGATGAAGTTTAATTTTGTTACTTTATTAAAAAGTGCACAATGTTGATTGTTGAGTTAGCACTTCAATTTAGTTTATCACTTTTTATTTGACTTTTATTTTTGATTCCATGTCGTTCGTCAAGCATTGTGAATTTGGCAAATTTTCCTTTTCCATTAACCACCATCCCTATTTTAATTTTCTGGCTTTTATCTTTTCTAAACTGCTTATATATTTGAGTTTAATTGTTGTTTTTGGTTTTTTCACTTCAAATTTTTTGTTACTCGTTACACTGCAGTTTTAGTATGATTTATATCGTCTGTATTATATGGGATAAACGTGCAACGCACGTGTCTAGAAACTAATCTACTGAAAAGGATGTCGGGTATAGCATGTTCTTTTTTAGGACACATAGACTATTACATACGCATAAAAGAAAATCCCAAAATAAAATACAGACGATAGACTTTTACACATAGATTTTTCGAAGCACAAAATCCCAAAATAAAATCATTGCAAAAGAAAGGTATAGCGCTTGAGAGCTGGAACAAGATTATGCCTTTAAGCATGCAGATGAGTATTTGTTGTCAGTCCCAATCCTTTGAATTCCGGATTGAAATAAGGAGGTTTTAGATTCATACTGATACATCACTTTATACCATTATATGTATATTGGCGCAAGAAGAATCCCTTGATCACTCCATCTACTTTTAAAGTATACGACTTTCCTCCCGAGAATTATACAACCATCTGAACTCTTTATCATGATTCGACCCCAGTCTCAGACTCAAAGTTAGGCTATGATTATCTTGCGGAACAAATAAAAGTACCAAAAAATGGCTTTGCCTATCTAAACATACAAACTTTGCCCAACCAGCTTATGCAAAAAAAACTCCATACTATATATATATGTTATGAAATAGTATTTGAGCAAACTCATGCATGCGAAGTTGATCATACTCCCAAGAGAGAGGGTGGGGGTGGGGGTATCTTTTCAGAAGAAAATATACATACATTCTAGGATTAGGTGCTCAAGGCGGTTAAAACTTAAAAAGTTCATATAGTCAACAAAACAACCTAGAATCATATTTTCCTTCCAACTAGAATGTCAAATTGACTTCTCCTAATTTGGCAATCTATATGCTCTCTGTTATGCAGCAGTTTGTCATGTGTAACAATTTTACATCTTCATCTTCAGAATATGTAGAAAGAAACTTCAAGTTACGCATGGAACTTTAAAAACCTAGGAAAAAGTTGGTGCAGCTGGAAACAAATTTTGTACTGCTCTATTCATTTCCTCCTTGGTACTTTGAATTTTTTACTTCTTTTTTCCTGCAAAACATTTTCCCATAATACAATTACTTGCAAAATTCATCAAAGAACATAAACACCCACGCGCACTCACGTTATTTAAACTCAAACGCTCTCTGAAGGCCTAATTACTAATCGCGTGCGAATATACGCACAAGAAGGAGCGTGAACACCGTGAGCTTTATAACCGAGAAAAGAAAGAAAAATAGAAGTAGAAAAATTGAAGAAAAAGAATTTGCTATTTCTGATCAGACACAAAAACGAAAAAAAGTCCGATTCACAGAGAGAGAGAAGTATCGGAAAAGAGCGATCAGAGGGAGAGAGACACTGTGTGTGTGTGTGTGGAAAGTGGGTCTTCGTAGTTTCTGATTCAGAACAGTAAATTTTTGGAAGAATTGAAATGCGAAGCAATTTGTAAGGAAGAGCAATGGAAGAAGAAGCATGAACAAGTAAGAGTTGAAAAGCATTTGGGTTTAATATTAAATCTGAATTTCGAATGAATTTTGGTGACGTTTCAATAAAGGTTAGCTTCTCTATATTTTCTAATTTCTTCCTTCCTTCAAGCTTAAATATCTCTTCTTTTATCCCAATTTCGAGTGGGATACATTTGAACTTGAAGTGGGAAGCTTGAAGCTTTACATTTTTGGAGGCATTTTCTGTGTGTTTTAGGTCTTGCCCTGTATTTTACAGGCAATTTGAACTTATTGAATTGGGGAATAAAGCTGCGGGTTTACTTGGACTTACAGTGAGGTATCAGAAATTAAGGGTTTTTATAAAGCTGCGATTCTAATTGGTTTTAAGGTTGGAGTTTTCTTGGACTGAGAATTTGAAAATTTTCAGGATTGGGATTTTTGGAGGGAGAGTTAGTTGATAATTATGGATCTCTAGAACCCCCTCCAATACCTATACTGTTACAAGTTGGAGTTTTGAGATGGGTTTTGATTCAGCATTGCCTGAATTGCTGTTAGAAGAGTACAATCTTGTTTCCACTATGGGTTTTTGGAATTGGGGCAAAACCCTAATTTAGTGGTGGACTTGGATACTGACCCTGACTTATTGTGTTATTATTTTAAAATATTGAACTTTATGTGTTGACAAAGATGCAACCTCCACATCAGCATTCGCGGATCAATCTTGCTGAGCTGAAAGCTCAGATTGTGAAGAAACTTGGACCTGACAGGTCTAAACATTACTTCTATTACTTAAATAGGTTATTGAGTTTGAAAATAAGCAAGGTTGAGTTCAATAAGCTTTGTCTTAGGATATTAGGTGGAGAGAACATTCCACTGCATAATCAGTTCATTCGTTCTATTTTGAGAAATGCTTGTAGCGCAAAAGTTCCACCGCCAACTCGTGAGACTGATGTTTTGAAGCTTGGTGCAGCAGTTGGAAGTAATGAGCCCTCAAACGATGTTTATGAGCAAAATGGATCACATGTTTCCTCGAGCCAGGCTTCAAGTCAACCAGGTTTGTCTAATGGGGATATTCTCCCTTTATCTCCTCGAAAGGCCAGAACAGGCTCTCGTGATCGTAGGGCTGGGGATCGCCGTAGTGCACTTGGTCAAAATGGAAAGACCAGTTACACTTTTCAACAACCGACAACAACAGAATCGAGTTTTGACGTCATGGAAAATGGAGATACTTATCCACCTGATGCACGGAGGTCTGTGCAGCATTATCAAGGACTCTTGCAGCGAACTGATGATGAAAGGGAGGCATCTGGTCAAGAAACTGCCATATTTTCTGCAATAAAGAGATCACAGGTAGGTCCAGTTTCTGTATATAACAAAGACCAGGTTAGAGATGATGGGAAAGAGATGCACGCAAGGAGTCAGCTCCAAGCTCCACTTGGGGTTCCATTTTGCCCTGTTAGTGTAGGTGGAGCACGTAAAGCATTTCCTTTGGCAACGAATAGCAAATGTGTTAGCTCTTCTAGTTGTGGTGCTTTGTTGGATAGTGTATCACTAAGGGAACGCATGGAGCAGATTGCTGCAGAACAAGGCCTTGAAGGAGTGGCCATCGATTGTGCCAACTTGTTGAACAATGGATTAGATTCTTACTTAAGAGGTTTAATTCGATCTTGTGTTCAACTTGTGGGAGCAAGGTCAGGGCATGAGCCTACAACGAACAACACCAAGAAACAGCAGACCCATATGAAGCTCGTCCGTGCTCATCATTTTCAGATAAGTAGTGGTAGACCTTCAGAAGTCATGCAAGAACATGCTCCCCATAACTTGATATCGCTGCAAGATTTTAGGGTTGCCATGGAGCTGAACTCCCGGCAACTTGGCGAAGACTGGCCATTGCTGCTGGAAAAAATATGTACACACACATTTGAAGAATAAGGCATTCATGAACCTTCCGGTTGAATTTTTGGTCCCTACTGGCTCTAGTGGCACTGTTCCTTTCAGGGTTTCTGCGCAGCCACATCATTTCAGCTTTTGTGGCCTTTTTGAACCAGTCAACAACTCTTGAGGTCAATATTGTCCCTTGAAGATGATAGGCACAGAGCCCTGAATCTTTGTCTCACCTGCTACTTGGCTTAACTTTGCCCGGAAACACCCCATTTCTTAGCAACCACTGAAAGGGACTTAAAGAAAGGAACACCCGCGTTGGTCGCGCTGTTGTATGATTAGCATAATTCTCTCTGGATATTTTCTGCATTATCTCCTGTAATTTACAGTAAAGAGCAAATTTGGCACAAGTTTTGCAGGAATAATTGTGTAGCATAGGACTTCAGTAGAAAGGTGAAAGTAGATGATGCAAGAATTGCTGTGTATCTTCAAAATCAAGATTGGTTGAACCTCAATATTAACAACACGTTTTCACCAGTAGGTTTATCATCTTATTATTTTTTAGTTCTAGATTGATCTTCACTGGGTCGGTGGCCCACTTCTGTATTTTATCTTTTCTTACTCTATTAAATGTATACCCAGGAACAGTTTGATTATTTGATTCTCTTTCCCATAAACCATGATGCTAAATGTTGAGTTGATATTCCTCAAACTGACTTGACCATCTGCTCGACTTTCGATTACAAAGTTATTTTTTGTTCACGATTTGAAGAAGCCCCCACAAACTAATCATTTATGTCGTTGATTAATTGTTGATATTCCGTGATGGTGTCTGCACTGAGCGAATTGTCTATGGTGTGTTTTGTAGAACATGCTCTATAGGATCAAAAAAAACTTTTTACTAGTACCCTAAAGCATCCAACTCTAATCTGATGTATGTCCACCTTTTAACTAACAGATAACTATGTTATTATATTGGTAGTGCTTAACTAACCTTAGAGGTTTGGTAGAAGTTCAAAATTCCTGTTTTCCCCATTGCCTCAAGATTTTCTATGAGTTCAAGTAAGTTCTTGCAATATACTGCTGCTTCATTTAATCTTTATTCTTTCCAGGAAAGATTTGAGAATCTTTTGTTTAATTCATTAGGTTCATTGACATAGCTCACTTATTTTGGTGGTTCGATTGCTTTCATGCACTAGATAGTCATTGATACAGCATGAATGACTTAATGGGCAATTTCTTTATGATATTTGGGTGTATTTATCACTTGGTTATTTTATTTTCTGGCTAATTTGGATCTCAACGATGTGTAATTGCTGCTATATTCAAGTGGCTCATGCTGTCAGAGAATCGGACAGTTGAGCTGGTCTAAAAAATCAGCTCATATACTTTACAATGAAAAAAGAAAAAAAAAAGAGCTTATATCCTATCCTGAGCTGGAAGATTCAGTGTACACATTCAAAGGAAATGTGGCAGTGGTGGGGCGCCTTGAATGGAAAAACAGACAACAGACCGAGATATGACTAACGTACGTTGTTCTGAAGATGGAGTAAAAGTTGGAAATAGAGCAGAAAACTGCGGATAATATTTCTTGTCCTGAGACAAACTTTACCTATCGGAAAACAGAAAAGGTCAGAAGAAAGTTGATCTCTTTCCTTATCTATGTCTTTTAGCTCTGAGTACTTGAATTTTCTTTTAAGAACTGAACAAATGCATATCTTCTCTGGAAACTGTACTATCTCGTTTCTTATGTATCTTCCTATATTGCAAGTTTGTATTCCTTATTGCTTGGCTCTTAGTCTTTAAGTTTATGTGCTTCATGTGTTATCGCTATCACTATGTACTTGTCGGCACTTCTTCTTGATAAAAGTATTGCTAAATTGTAGGATAGGGATATATGAAGTTCACCAATAAGCCTGCTAATAATCAACCACTGTTTCTGTTCTGTCTTCTGTGCATTTCCAAGTTAAATATTTGTCTGTCAAACTCCATTCCATCTTGCGATAATTTTGTTCAAGTACTAATCACAGCCTTAAATATCTTATGCTCCTTTTCTGTAGGAGACAAGCAGTCACCTGGGTAATTCTAGAAGACTGTTTGACTTGGAGTAGCTAGTGGTAAGAAGCCTCCTCCTCTAACCATGAGAAATGACGTTTGATTCACCAGGGAAGCCAAGTTGGGAAGTCACTGTTGGGCTTCTGGGTAAGGGAGGTTTTGAACGGGGTTGGGAATCTTTTTGAGGAAGGTAACAACTTGTATATACCATCAGCAGAAAGGCAGTGCTGAATGCCATACTCACAGTTCGAAATAACAAAAGTGTGTCCTTGTTCTTCTTACAAGGATTCTACATCTAGAGGTAATCCTGCATCATCTAAAAATACCTCTTTACACCATTAGTGAAATGAAAGAAGACAATTCATCTTGATCTTCTGAATAGAGCTACAACTGTGTTTAAAAACATCTTGCGTTTCGTTCATATGCATGCAGGGATTGTTTTTTATCTATTCTTCTGCATGAAAAGGCTGCCAGAGCTATTACAGCGTACTAGTAAGTTTCCTGTTGAATTTAGCATTGTCCAGTTGTTTCCTTTCATATTTAAGAATAATTGCCAGAGTTGATCAGTGACTCCCATAGTGCAAAAAAAGGTGACTGTTGATCTCTGATTCCTTCCCATAACAAATAACATCTTAACATAGCACAATGCTCCTTCTCTTCAAATTATCTTGGGTCAGGCTGGCTTCTTTAACAACAAGTCATATAAAACAGATGATAAGTAATTTTCACTCTTCATATGGTGTTTGAAAGGCCAAGAGTTAACCTGTTGTCCAATATGAGTGAGTGCTTAATAGGAAGATTTATCTGTATTGTTGCCTTTGCTATGCTTATGTCATGATAACCTGTCCGCACGTTCATTTGAATTGATCCAGAACTCTGAAAAAGTCAGCACTCTGTTGCCTTCTCAATCAATCAACAGTGTTCTAAAGCTCAGGTTCTACTGCTGTTGACCCCATATTTGGATAACAGTTGCCCCTTTGTTGCTGACTTAGGTTGAAGATGTCTGGGAAGAAATGCTTTAGAGACCACTGTCTTAACCAATTGTTTCCTAGAAAGAAGTTGGTTTTTGATCCCAGAAGCAGTCCTAAGTAGTTTGTTGGAAGAGACCCAATTTTACACCCTTGATGTCCGTGCTAGCAACTGGATTTCAACCACTTGATTTACTGGGAAGTGGGAACCCCCAATATTGGATTGTACTAACTGGGAGTCCCTAAAATTTTATCTAGTATCTGTGGACACCACCAATTTTGTGTGTTACTTGACGATCAACTTTGAAATAGGAATTAACATGTTTATTTGGTGATTTGAAATGTACGGCAATTGCCGTTTGGCATTTCTCTTCAGTTCTGATTCCATGTAGTAGTAGATAGCAGATGAGAACAGTCACGATGAACCTGTTCTTGCTCCGAGGGGAAGGATGATGTTTGAGTGATTTAACGCTCTCCTCGTAACTTCTGTAGAGGCAGAAAACATATAAAGGTCTCTTGATATTGTAAAAAAAGGATTGCGGAAGTTACCTAGGGTAGGCAAGTTACTTGTTTCTTCACTTTGGTGAATTTCTCCTCTTTCTTTAATTGGCATATAGATAAGAGTTAGTTCTTTTGCATCACAATCTTTCCGTGGATTTGGTTCTGATTTTGCACGAAATGAGCTTAGCATTTGTATCCCCTTCTGCTTTTGATGTCATTTCTTGGTTTTTTCTTTCTTTCCTTCTGAATGGATCAGCTTAACAGTTTCTGAATGGATCAGCTTAACAGTCATTTTTCTTTGTCTCTTTAATCAGCTTAATAATTACTTAAACTTATGCATTGTATACGGGAAACATTATCCAGGAGGAGGAAGCAAAGTTGAAGCAGTGCAAGATTCTCTATCAAGTTGGTATGCTGAAGTGCTGCATTTCCGCTCTATTGGCTAGTTTTGGCGAATTGATACCACACCTTGTAAAGATGTGTACAAATATGTGAATCCTAGTTTCATTTCAACAACTCATAGCCTATTCCATTCGGCAGAACTTTTCTCCCCTCGAGCTAAATTTTTCCTACTCAAAAAGTTTGAGATTGACTGAATCATTAGATTATTTTGGCCAGAACTCCCTGCCCTTAATTCCTGTTTTTTTTCTTTCTAAATGTAGTTGTGAGATTTTAAGTGACTGAATTATTAAAATTTTACTGTGACCTACTGCCCTCTTACATATCTGTCATTCTACAATAGCACAGAGGAGAGTGCATACTTGAGAAAGTGCACATGCTATCTAGAACTTCAGTAAGAGTAAACAGTTCTTTTCAAGTGGTAAGTTCTTCTCAGGACAATGATGCTGATTTATACTCAAACCTTTTCATTTGTTATACATTCAGCCGCAGACAATGAATGTGTGAGTAATAAACATAATAGCATAAATTAACCTCCCAGAGGAAAGCTGAGCTCTTCACAGTTCTTTTTATCTATTTAATGCTGTAACACGATCACGGATCATCACAAAGATGGTATATTTACAAATGACACCATCGTAGATACTCTCGTTATGGTCATGCTAGCTATAGAGGTATAGTAGATATACTTCATCCTATGCTGATATGGACATACAATAGCTTTTGTACCACATCTCATGTAATATCACCCTGTGGGGCTCAATGGAAGTGCCATACACATGTCTCCACTCTTCACATACTTTTATTATTGTTGAAGATGTAGCAAAGTTGTCTATTGATGAGCATGATCTGAGGAGAAGGATGAGTTAGAACTATGGGTGGACCATACAAAAATCCTCCACAATGGTCTGCGCTTGCGCTTCTGGTGCTTAGATGTCACTTCTGACTCGGTTCTTCTGAGCATTTCCCACATAACCTGAACATCCTCATAGCCACAAGTTTGTATATCATCACGAAGCTTCAAAAGCCCAGGACCTGAAGGAAAGAATAGTCAAGGTACAGACGCGTAAGTGAATCTTCAAAGCTACTGTTTCTATTTTCAAAATATGCAGTATTCATCATTTCCCTTTTCCTGTCAATTTTCTTTCTCAAATTTGGCTAAGATGTAAAATATATATATCACACTTTTTTAAACGTGCTGTAGAGAAGTAATTCCGATAATCCTCTTGATACTTTTGAGTATATGGTCTTCGTTGAGGAATCAGATGCTTTGTATTTCCAGCTAAAGACATATAAAGTAGTAGATGCTTTGTGTTTTTTGAGAATAATTTGGATCATTGAGGAAGTGGATACTATGTGGGCATATTTAGAATCTGGAATATTATCTGCTTATTGCATCCAAGGGTGTGGCTAGTGGTCAGTAAATGGGACGAGAACCATGAAGTCCCATGTTCGTATTCCAGCGAAGGCAAACATTAGCTTATATCTTCTCATCCGCCTAAGCCTTAGTGGACAAAGTTATCTTGTACCGATGCTCGTGAGAGGAAGCAGGTACTCAGTGAAGTAGTCGAAGTTGCCCCTGTTTTGACTATAGTATATGAAAACACTTATGGGTAGGCAGTAGAAAAATAGATAAAAGATTACAGAAAACAAGGCCGTTATATATTTGGTTAGTAGAGGCTTATGTTATTGGCAAGTTGGCCTGTGTTTTGGGTTCTATGCGGATCTTAGAATATGTTCTAAGATAAATACGATGAGTGGATTCTGATGGCACTAAGCTAGTGGATGGAAGTAAGCCACTAATAGAATCCTAAAAAATATGCTTGCCTTTTTTTAATACGTGAAGTGCTCATGACCTCAAGAAATGCTACTACTTTAGTCTTTAGATTAGGGATGGACTAAGATTGATGTGAATTTTTTACATATATTTGGTATGTTTCACTGCTTTTACCATTAAAGATAAGACTGCAATTTTAGGTGACATTTTTTCTGCCCTATCTCTGATCATAATTATTTTTGTATAATATGTTGGAATCTTCTAAAACATTCTGAACACAGTTCAGCAGGAAATGTAGATAATAAAAAAGTAACNCCCCCTTCATGGAACTTTAATATGAATCTATGGGAAAGTCTTAATGTCAGTACATGGTTTGATAGCAGAACTGATAAGCATATTAAGTGTGTCCAAATTAAAGAATTAGGTATCTGCTACACAGAAGAAAAAGCTTGAGTTATTCGAAGGTAATATTAATGCCTTCTACCAAGTTTTCAAACTCACTTTTTTATCTTTTTTATTTGCCACGTGCGTCATATTGCGTGCTGAGTTAATTCCACCAACATATTCTCCTTCATCTTCTTCACATGTCACAACCACACCTCCCAACTCCCACCCGCTCACCTCACCGGCACAACCAGTAATTATAAAGATATAGATGAATAAAAGATATAAAGATGAAAATTTTCTTTTAAAAAAAAAATAAAAAAATTTGGGCGAGCCCCAAAAATCTTCGTACAATTCCAATGGGTAATCTATCCAACAACAACAATAACCCATTGTAATCCCACAAATGGGGTATGGGATATGAGTATAATCTATCCGAAAAATCAAATTTTTACGTTTTCACCGCAGGTTGTAATGGAGTGGTAAGTATCCATTATTCTTAATCAGAACTCACAAGTTTTGAATTTGACCTTTAGGAATGGAGTCCCTTTTTGATAGGAGGCTTAACTCTCAAATGAGCGTGAAATTAAGAGCCCGTTTGGACATAAAAACATTTGATTTCTTTTTTTTTTAAAATCAGTGTTTGACCGTAAAATTCTAAAGATAGAATTTTGAAATTTTACGAAATGAAAAACTCAATCACGGAACTTAAAAAACAATCCAAAATAATATTCAGAAAACAGTCTAAAAACGAACACATGCATATGTAGCATTTTGCATGTTCAGAATTCAAATTCACTGAATCATTGTTAAAATCTGAAATCACTACTCTTTCTAAGCCAAAAAGTAAGGAAGAAAAACTAACCATTTTTGCGAGCTTTAACACGAGCAGAAACAGCAAACCAAACACGCCGAACAGGAAAAACCATTTTTTGCCACCAATCATCCATTACTTTGAATTTGATCTTCAATTTCTTCCTTTTACTTCTACTTCTACACCCACCACCTCCCAATCTACTCACCAAAATCTTTAACCCGGCCAGACCTTCTCTATTTTCCTTTCTTCTTCTTCAAAAAAAAAAAAAAAAACAGAACAAATTACACACCTTTATTTTGAGAGGAAACAAAATGAGGACATAACACTGTTTTCTGTTGGGCTCAATGCCACTTTTATAAGGAGTGGAAATTAATGACTATTTCCCCACTTTCATGTTTTTTTCCTTTCTTTTATTTTTTTTGTTTGTTCGGTTTTATATTAGGAATCTACCCGCCGACACGTGACACTGTTCTAAAGTAGTTTTGTTTAAGAAATAATTTTCATGCCACGTGGTTGTTTTGCGCGTTGGACTTTGTTCTTAATTTTTTCTTTTTCTACTACCTGTTACTGGTTTTTTTAGCTTTTTGTCAGAACAAGTATTTTGACTTGAGTGGATCCAAAAACGTGACATGTTTAAGTGGGAAAGCAACATATAAAAGCAGAAATTCTGGTGATTGGGCGGTTTGTTTGACCGTGAGATTTTTACTTACGTAAAAGTAGAAAAGATAATTCCATTTCCCAAAAATAAAGGAATTTTAATTTTTTTAACATCTGCTTATTTCTTCATTGTCGGTGATTATTTAAGCCTTTGTGATTGAGTTAATCTGATTAATTAGATTCACACTCCACAAAAAAGAATTAAAGGATCAGCATCTCTTTTGTTTTCTTTGAGCAAAGAGTTAACTTAAAATTGGTAACATTTTCATGATTTACATCACTTGAAAAGTAAGAGGGAATCCTCTTCTTTCTAACAGAAAGTTTCACTTTAATTCGTTTTTATCTCAAGATGGAGTTTAATTGGTATTGACTATGGGAGGACACAAGATTCTCATGAGAATGCAATCGGGACAGTAAATTTGAAGTATACTTATGATATTTAAATTTACAATGCACTAGGAACTATACAATGCCTTTTAGAAAAGTGTTAAATCACTACCAGGTTTGACTCATTATTCAAAATTCGAATTATGGTAGCGGTTAAGAGCTAATTAACAGTTAAATAATTATGTCATCACTCATGTCATACTGTTTCAATTCCTTATGTTTTTCTTTTCACGCAGTGAACACAACACTATAGAAAATCTAAAAATTTCGGGTAGAAGCTGTTCATATTGGTGGAGTGGAAAATTTATTAAAATGAAGTCTAATGATTCAAAAAAAAAATTAGAGTCAATCATAGTGAGGGAAGTAGATCAATTAGAAGTTTTAATATACTAATTTTTTAATCAAATATCCAAGAGAGGACTTTCCGTGGTGTCGGCAGTCGTTTGGACCACGTGGTTATAATTAATTGTAATGAATTTTATACGCATAAGTAGTAATTATTGGAGTTTGTAGGTATTCTTGTTGAGAAAGAAAATGACTAATTAACCGAATTCTCTCTCGAAACATCACATCGTTATAACATTTAAAAAATTTGTTAATATATGGCAAATGTTGAATTTTTAGTGAAATTTCTTCTCTATACAAAGATATAAATTATGATTAAAGAACAACTACTTTTGTCTTAGGGAGCAAAAGAAACGGCGAAAATAGAGGTGCATAACGGTTTCTCCGGATTTTCTCTCTCGAAAATCACATTATATATACACGATAAATTTTTTATTATTGTACTAAATATTGAATCTCTTAATGAAAATTTTAAGATATAGATTATTATCAAACAACAAGGAGTTACTTTTGTTTTAGGGACCAAAATGTTTGGCCAATTACATTAGGACAGTTGAAAGGATCATATGAGGCTTTTGTTTAATTAATGACAAAACAAAATCATCTGGTCTATTTTTCCCTTTATTTTCTACTTTACACTGGTTTTAATCTTGTCTTGGCTTTACGTCAAAAAAAAAAAAAATATTAAATATATTTAGGCTATATTAACCTTCTAACCACTTATTTACATATATAATTTTTAATGGAGGGTTGTTGGGGGATTATCATACCATGATTCAAGAAAACAGCCATATATTGTATGGTCAAATATTCATCAAGTTGATGCGGTTGTTTTCAACTTGATATTCTCAACGAAATATGACTCTTGGGGGAAGGTGAATCTTAGTTAGTTTTCCAACCCAATAGATTGTAACTTTAGAATGACAGCTAAACCATGGTTAGTGGGTACTGGGTTATTTATTATGTATTCTTTCCATTGTTTAATCTCCGAAGGGAATAATAACATGAAAAAAAGAATGTATATTATTCTCTTAAGAGTTAGATATCAAATTAGGAATATCACAATTATTCTATCGGATGAACATTTATCGTAGTCTGATAGATTATTACCTCGTAATTTTCAATCCGTATCATCTTTTTATGTTACATTTATAAACAACTTTGTAAAAAACTAAAAAAATCAATACTCCGTGTAATTTTGGGGCATAATCATGAGCTACTGCATTGTAAGCTTCATCTCAAAGGTAGAGGTCGATCCAAGATTTGAAGGTCAGGGTGCACTTTTGGATTCAACTAGCTTTTGTACATAGGGTGCCCACTATTAATATATTACTATTTTCTGCAGACATATACATGCATACATGAAGTTTTTGCTTAACTTTACAGGTGCATGTGACCCCTCTCGATATAGCATAGGTCCGCCTCAGCTCAAATGTACGTAAAAGTGAATTAAATCTTCACTACAATAACGAAATTGAATCTATATACACGAAAAAAAAAACATAATTGAAAGGATAAAATTAGTGCAAGTGTGTTTTATACGTAAATTCTTGAATTATGTAATCATAATAATAGAAAAGCGCGCATCTAATAGTACGAATATTTCCTAAAAAACACAAGAAAAGAAAAAGAGAAGGAACAAGAAAAAAGAAAACAAAGTGTAAAGTGTATGGTGATAGATAGACCAAACGATTTCGTTTGCGTTTCGTCAACTTCAACTAACAGTTCTAGTGACCCATACATTATCACTTTTTGTATTAACAATTCAAGACTAGAAACCTCTTAATTAGTACCTAAATTTTTTTATGAACTTTATTCTATAAAGTAGTTTTATCCCCAATTAAACCATAGAATACTATTATTTTTGCTGGGACGACTGATGATTTTTATTTTATTCTTAGTTTCTTTTTCCTTGGAGGGGTGGCAATTAATTTGAAGAAATAGACTATTGTAGTGGATTTATTCTTCACTGATCATGATGGTATGTTTAAATAATTTGAAGTGAAACCTCTTAGTCATAAAGGCCAAAAGAATTAAGCACTTTGTTAGGTTTTGAAAATAGTTTGATTAAGTAATGGATTAGCAAAATGGACCACTCTATTCTGTTTTAGAAGTGGGAATTTCATGAAGCATGAAAACACTAGCTCACCTACCTTGAAAGAAGCCCTACACCACATAAAAAGGGACTCTCCTAATACAATATTAATTAATTACTACTCCTATTATCTTATATGATCTCGACAATTTTTTTATTGAGTTATAACTTATATATACGGATAATATATATGATTTTTTACGGGCCATACAAAATATATACGGAAGTTCATACACAGGTGCACCGAACTTCAGTATATTATGTTGGACCGGTTTCTGTTATAATAAAATAGTGATTATTTTTCAATGACTTGACAAACGCTGCTATTTTTGAATGACCAGTCCGAAAACCGGCTAGCCGGTGCTACTTTTACGAAATAAAAGTAAGCTAAATAAGATTTCTTATTCTAAGGATGAAATAAGGAACTCCCCTACTGACTCACTCAATTAATGCACAACATTAATGCTTTTAATCAATTGGAATTTGACTTCTTGTCCCTCTTATCAATTTATAATGCCTTTGGCATTTCTTTCATTGCGATTATGTATTATTTTTTGGGCATGATGAATGATGTATACAACGGTCCTCAAATTCGTCAGCGAGAGCCATTCTTTCGCTGACAAAGCTTGGCACGATTATAAAAAGATCTTAGTATATATTTGTGACTTCCTTTGATTATAGTATTTTAACGGTAATCTGGACTTTTGATTTGATTAATCTGGTTGTCATTCTTTAATATTTAATTATGTAGAAGTCTTTTTAGTCCAGCAGCCATGCTTCAAATATTTGCACCAGTGTGAAATTGAGCTTTTAGTGTATGACACCAGTGTTTTAAAAGGTATTTGCGGGACTCGTCCGGAGGCGAGGCACTGTCAAAACACTCTGAGATTCACGCGTGGTGCTTATAATTAGTTCTGTGAGGCTTACGCCTCAAACGCCTGATTATGCGCCTTAAACACGCCTAACGCCCAACAATCGGGGCTCGCCCAACAGTTATTACTCAAATCATAGGTCAAATATCATAATTAGAACTATTGACCGTCAAAACTCTTTAACAAATGAATGATTAAAGTTTTATTCATCTATAGGAATATGAAGATTGAGAGTAACTTAAAAAAAAAACGAGTCATAATATTGCAAAGTTACTAATTGAGAACAACGTAAGGGTGAATATCTAAAATAGATAGCCCAAATTTATATCTTCACTTGCTATTGGAGGAAATGAGCCTTCATGGCCATTTACAATGCTGACATTAAGAAAGTATCCTCTTTAGATCTCTTATGTGTAAAAGATAGATCGATCTTATGTGTAAAAGTTTGATAATAGCAAAAGGAGTAGCATTCTAAATTACAATATTGATGAAGTTTATTATTATTTACTTTTAGAAAGGTAAAATATGTTGTTTAATAATATTTATTAAAAAAATTTATTTTTTTATATTTGAAAGTTGAGATGTTATAATTGATTTGTATTTCATAGTAACATTATTATTATTGATTGCTGATAAAAACATTCTAGAAATTTTATTTTTTATGAGCTTTTTTAGTAATTTATAATTTTTAAAACCGGTAATGTACTTTCTATATTTTTATGTTATTATGTTATTTTATTAATTATTAATTATTAATTTATAAATTAACAAATTTAAAGAACCATGGGGCTGCAGGTAAAACGCTATGCCTCACACCCCCGCCTTTTCAAAAAAATTGTGTGACACCATGGCTTGTAATTTCAATTTTCTTGATAATAGTCTCCTGAGTCTCGAACCCAGAAATTTCGATCAAAACCCACAGAGTTTTGTTTGGTTTGTGTCAAATTAATTTCTTCACTCTGCTACTATATTTGGTAAAGGCCTTTGGTAAAAGGATATACTGTTTTTAATCAATTGGTGGTCTGTAAATTTTGTACATATTTTATTACCACTGAACAGAAAATTGGAATTGAGAGGATTCTATAACCCAAAACTCATTGATACGACTTCTGATCCTCATAATTTTTACCCTATACATTCACCCAGGTCCTTTGGTAATAAAGTACACACCACAAATACTATAAACAATGTAATTTTGTTATTACTATATATTTGCCATTTCCAATGACGTGGATCTAGTCCATTTAAGAAAGTTAAAATATCTTCATCACAATAATACGATTTAACGCCAAAAGCGCTTAAGGTTGCAACCTAACGATCAATGAAGTGGATAAATACCTTGAAGAACAAGATTCAAACCATAGTGGAAACAAAAAAATCCCTACCAATAGCAAAGTCAAATTTAAGCATTGGTGATTCAGCAGACAATCGCTTTGTTTTTAGCACATTTGTATTCCAAACACAAAAACATAAAAGATAAACTGAAGTAGAAAGGAAGAAAAACAGGTTTATCAAAATAAGTGAGGCCAATATAATGGAGAAGGCACTACTACTAGAGGAGATCACGGTGAAGCATAGCTTTCACGAAGGAAACATGGTGACACATCTTTTGGCAAGAGCAGCTCTTATGGAAACTAGTTATAATAAGTTATGTATTTTTGTTTTACCACCTGAATTTGTAATAGATGCCTATCACATATATCAGGATGGTTTTGTCTATGTAAGAAAATGTTCAACTTCTGTGTGTTGTAATATGGCTACATTAGGTAATGACAATGCCTTAGAAGGCATAACTATAGCCCATCGAGGCATGTGTATTGACGACAGTTCACTGGGTCCGTACCCTGGTAATTATTAATATAAGTACCTTTTATCCTCAAAAAAAAAAAAAGGCTTCCATCAGAAAAGTATCAAGTGCAGTTAGTCAAGATCATCCTATACTCATCAAATTGGTGGGGCTGTGGGGAAAGGAAATGGTCCATTTGTAAACTACCTTAACTCACATTAAATTAGAAGGGGACTCTGGCCCTTGAGAGATGGATATGTACCTACTTTATAGCCACACTATTTAGAATACCACGGGTCATCATAAAAGCAGACGCCAATGACTTCAGATGGACGGTATACAAAGTATCCCGCGTTACGCAGGATCCGGGGAACGACCGCACCCCAAAGACGTGTGATGTAGGCGGCCTACCTGATGCAAGTATCAGTAATTGATTCCACGACTCGAACCCTAGACCACACGGAAACAACTTGACCGTTTCTCCAAGGCTCTCATTCAGCCTGACTTTAAATCATTTACTTAAACAATAAAGAGGTATCCTTTTTTCTCAAAAAAAGTTTCTGGATTGTCCTGATTTTGGGACCTCAGTATTACGAGTCAGTAAGTATTCAGCTCTTTTGCAAAAAAGAAATGAAAAGAAAAGAAAAAATAAACTTAAATTCACCTTTCCCAACCCTTTACGGATAATATATGTCTTACGGTTTGTTCAGTCAATGATGTACACAAAATAACCTCAAGCCTTTATAAAGCATATATAGTCACGTACTATTCGTCCATGTTCTTCATGTATTCTTTTGAAAGTTTGCTATCCATAATCAACTTTTGTTCCTTGACAAGAGAGTATCCTGATTCAAGTAAAGCTTCAACCGTTTGCTGTCCAAGAAAAATACCGGCAGGATAGTCAATGATTAGTAGGGGGAAAAATGTTAATGGTAGATTATACTAATCCTCATCAGAAAAAAGCATAGTAGAGCTCTGACTAAAGATAACAAAATTAGATTAAATTTATAGGATTAGCCCAAAGTTTGACAGGTTAGGTTAGTAAGTTTGACAGCTTAGATTAGTGACATAATCAAGGACCGTTTCAACCCAAATTGACCTTCAAATGGACTGAAGTATAAAACTCAGAAGTCTTCTAGTTGATTCTCAACCCCGCCTATGTGAAGACGTAAGGCTATAAAACACTCAACAAGTTACTGAATTCTCTAAACTAAGGAAAGAACAGAATTAATGGATAGAATGATTCTTTATACACGATTGTAACGGAAAATTGTTTTAGAAATGGACTTGGGTTGGGCGGGATGTGTTATAATCTGTTATCCATTACGTATTAGACCCAACTCTATTGGCCCAAGCAAATTTGGGATGAATTGAGTCGAGTCACCATCATACTTTCATTTTAAATTGACCCCTCTCTAGTTTTGACACAATGCATTTATTTCAACCAGAAAAATTAAAGAAGCTGCAGAACAATTTGACCAAATATAGGCAACTAGGCAACTTGGAACACACTTTAAGCTCAGCAGAGTTCCCACTGAACCTTAACCTTAAACTATTTCTAGGCAAGCTAGAGCTACTACAGATCTTGTCTGCTAACTCTTCCTTTCAACTTACAAGGGAAAAAAGGATAACAGCGAGACTAAGTTCTCTAGATGAATTTGATATCCATAAATCATCCACACTATGGAGGATGACCTTACTATATTCAAATTTATCAAGACTATATTTCTAATGTTAATACACCTTACTCGAAAGGTGCAATGTTAGACTTTATTCGGAAAACAAAGGTATCCTTAGATTGGTAAGCTTAGGAGCACAACCTGAAGAAAAACAAAGAGAAAGAACTACTGGATTATAAATAATCCTTGGGGCTTTTGCATCCGTACCTACTTTTTGTGTCACGTTTTAACTTATATCCGCTTTGTAAAAAAAATTGCAAACGTACCCGCTTTTGCGCATAACTTCAGCATACGGGGCTGAAGTAGCAAAAGCAATCACACAAAACTTCAACATTCTAGTAGACGGGTCTGAAGTAGCTTGCGAATTTCAGCTCTAGTGTCTTAGTAACTGGGGAACTTCAGCTCTAGTAAATGGGGAACTTCAGCGGAAATTTTTGTTTTTGTAACTGGGGAACTTCAGCATACGGGGCTGAAGTTCCCCAGTTATAAAGACAAAAACTTCAGCATACAGGGCTGAAGTTCCCCAGTTACAAAGACAAAACTTCAGCTGAAGTTTTGTCTTTATAACTTGGGAACTTCAGCTTTGGAGCTGAAATTTTGTCTTTATAACTTGGTAACTTCAGCTCTAGTTTTGTAACTGGGGAACTTCAGCCCTGTATGCTGAAGTTTTGTTTTTATAACTGGCGAACTTCAGCTTAACGGCTGAACTTCAGCTCAATGAAAGAAAAGGAGCTGAAGTTATTTAAAAAGTGGGTACAAGTTAAAAGTTTTTTACAAAGCGGGTATAGGTTAAATGGGGGCGACCAACTAGGGTGCCCGCGCAATTTTTACCCCTTTTTCATTATGCTATAATGCTTAAAATTCTGTTGCCAGGTAGCAATTAATGAAGATCCAGGCCCAGCCCATTAGGGAGAGAGGAACTATTTCTCTCTAGCCCTAACACTTTTCTTGCGAAAAAATCAGGGTGCAATTTGAGCTACTGATTAACGCAAGTTTAAGTTATGGTGAAGAGAAGGGTAGCTTGAATCCATTTCTGGTTGGCTCTTGAAATCCAAGGCTACGAAGGTGTGAGCCTGTGAGGAAGACCTTCAGGGATTGTCACAGCATGGCCGACATTGAATCTTCTTTTTTTGTTTTTTTGGATACGCGCCGACATTGAATCTTGGACGAGCTGTGTAAGTTCGATATGAAGAAGGGAAAACAATACGATCAAGTTCAAGAGAAGAGGTGAAAGGAAAGGAAGATCGTTTTCAGGCACATGCTTAGCTGGAGACTTCATCATCCCGGGGCTCGGTTGAAACGTTAGGTGATTAGGGGCAAACTCATGGAAGGTTACACTAGGTCTTAAGTCATCTGGAGATTAAAGATGCTCTACTTCTTATCGATTTCACTCTTGAGGAGGAAGCTGAAAAGGTCTTCCCATACTTTACAGAAGAAAAGCCCATTTCATTTTCCATGAGCTAAGTCATTGCATAAAACTTGGTTTCTCTACTCAAATATCGCTTTCCTTCTAATTCTCCCACCTCTTATTCTTAAGATCTAATGAAGGTTAGTGGCTTAGACCACAGGCAAAGCACTATTCTTAGACCTAATGAAGGTTAGTGGCTTAGACCACAACGCAAAGTACTTATCAACTCCCCCCTCCCCATTTTTTTTTATTTTCCTTTTTTTCTCATTTTTCTTCTTTATGTATGAAAAGAGATTTCTATAGTTCACAAACAACTTTCTGCCAAATCAACAAACACAAAAAAAGTTTGTAAAATATCACTAAGAAAAAGTAAGGATAGAATTGCTCCCTGCACTGACACAGTCTTAATTTTCATGAAAAAGAAAGGAAAACAGAAAATGCCTTACCTCTGGAGGAACAAAAACCGGAAGTTCTCCTTTCTTTCTTTGACGAATTAATCTTCTGCCAATATCTTCAGCACCTCCAGTGTCTTCAACCCACTGCATGAAAGCAGAAAGCACAAATAAGTAACTGAAATTTAATCAAGCCTTTGAAAGGTAGCGTTATATTAGAAACTTGCGCACCATTGAGGTAAAAAAGAACCAATTGCAATATATTAGTTGTAATCACCAATAATAAGCAAGAACAGTTGATGGTGAGATTGATGAGGCATATGTTCGTCATGACATTGTTTTTTTTAAAAATTATAAAAGGTCATCGTATAGTCTGGCTGCTGGAAAACCATCAAACTATTTTTCCAAACCAAAAAATACTTAAACATTCATAAATATCCTAGAATATCAATTTGGCCAAAAATTGGTGAACGTTGGACGGAACTCATCCAAACACTTATAATCGTTCTTTCCATTAAAAATCCTTTTAAAGTAAAAAAAATCTCCCTCACTTAAAAAGAGCAGATTATAACCTTTTTTTCAAATTTTATTATGCACAATCTTTTATCAGATTAAATTGACATGCATAAAAAACTTTTTTATCTAATGATTTATGTGTGCATGTGTGCGATTTAGTCATTATCGGATTAAAGTGACATGCATAAACAACTTTTTCATTTAATGATTTATGCATATATGTGTGTGATTTAGTCATTATCTAGGGCTAACTTACGGCTAATGGTTGCATTCGAGTTTATTTTGTGAATTTAAGCATTAAGATTACAACAACAACAAATCCAGAGTAATCCCATAGGAAACATCTAATGGCTCCAATGGAGATGCTGGGTATCGATCAATTTAAGCATTAGGATTAATCCGTTTATTTACTGATTTATGCATGTATGTGGGTGATTTATTCATTTCCAAGGGTTAATCTAGGGCTAATTAATCTGCCCTTTCTTTATGTTATAGTCTGCCACTTTAAAAGTTAGGGAGCATTTTCTAGTTTAAAATGATTTTTTAAAGGAAAAATTATCTTAAGATGTGCTGGATGAATTCTGGCCAACCTTCACTAGTTTTTGGCCAAATTGATATTGTAGGATATTTAGTGAAAGCTGAGTGATTTCTTTGTTACAAAAATTAGTTTGATGATTTTCCTGCAACTAGACTATATATAAGTTCAACGACCTTCTAAGCAATTAATCCACTCTTTTGTGCACCTTCGAGCTGGAATGACCGACCAGCTTGAAAAGTTGCAACGCCTGCTGGCTGGTTTTAACAAATCAGAGAGCCAGTCGTCATATAGGAATGCTATAGATATTGGATTAGTATCTTATCTTAAGCACTAGATGCAATAGACCTCCATATGATATTGGCAACTCTTGTATTATGACTCTTAATTTGGAAACAACAAGAATTGCCCCTAAGGTACTAAATAGACTAGCAAGTCTCTTACATAATACCGAGTTCTCATCAACTGTTACTAGTTCTATCGCTCTCCACTTTCCTGAAAAATGATAACATTATTCTACAGCATTGACAAAAACTATGCCTCAATCCCAAAAGATTTCCTAATAAAAGTACTTTCAGTTCCAAGATGTCTACCATTGATTAAAGAATGCATAAACATTGTAAATGAAAAGGAGTTGAAGAGAGTAATTTATACACATCTGTCTTCTGATAAGTTTTCACAGCATTAATGAACTTCTCTTAAAGGATCTTCCATCATGTGAATCTAGGGAAAATCGGAAAAAATGCAAAAAGCATGAACCTTTTAGCTATACCTGAACATGGTCATCTACTTTTGTCTCTCGGGGTAGAAAGGAAAATGTGGAATGTATTTTTCCAACCTTAGATAGTAGATACCATGGATTTATTTATTTATTCATTTATTTCTCCTTTGCTGACATAAAAGCATCTTACAGAGCACTTAGCTTCAGGAATACAAATGCAATGATCATAATTCAGCAACTTGACATCTTTGTCCATCCTCAGACATAATAAGGTTATTGTTCACCAAATTACACCTTTTTCCATCATCTGGAAACTAATTTGAAAATTGATAATTAAACAAAAATTAAATCAATTTTTTTTCCCAATAATCTAAGACTTTGATAAAGAAATTTTTTAACGATGTTTACCTTTTTTTCATCTTAGGTGACAAAAAGGAGAGAAGGTTATGTAACCAACTATTTGTCACAAGAAAAAAACACAAGAAGAGACCTTTGAAGCATGATAGAGGAGTGTTTATAGGTAAAAGAGGCAATAAATAAAGTAAAATGATATTGCTCTAATTAGATTACCTTTAGGATGGAATGGTCGTACGTTCTAGATCTCATAGCTCCATAAAAATCCAATGCTGCCAAGAGATGAACAAGATATATAAGAGGAAAAAGGTCCTTTCTCACCTTTGCATATTGCATTAGATCTACTGTCTACATGACAATCTAGTAATATAAACTGTTTATGATCATGAAGTGTAATATTTGAACCAATTCTTAACCAGTTACATAGTCCCATAACAACATATGCAGCAATGTGATGGTGCAAGACCATAAGTCCTTATTGTCCAAAGTGTGTTAAACACACCATACTTGGGCCAGCTATTAGATAAAACTGAAACATGCCCTAGTTTCTGTACCAAAACAGCGATTGTACCTATTAAATAGTGTTGCTTTTAGAGATATACAAGGGAAAGAAAGCAAAGTGTGAGCCAACACAAAAATCATCAAAACTTTGAATATGTGCCATGAGAGCTGCAAATATAATTCTCATTGATGGTCAGTCACCTTGATTCGGGAATGTATTAACAATGGTCGCAACCTCATCCTTTGTTATGCCATCTTTCTCGTACATTCTGCAAACAATATTCTCGATGTCTTCTTGGGTGGGCTGCCTGTACCATGAAAGAGCAAATAGTCACTACTTGCCATTAAATGCATTACAACAAATTGTTATCCATGGAGGACATATAAATTATTTCCAAAGGGTTGAAAAGCTTTATATATTGTCAAGCTCCACATCGGTTGAGAGAATGGGTTGTAGTCTCCTTATATGGTCTTGGCATCTTGGGCAATCATGTTGAGTTAGGCTCAAGGTCCATTTCTTCACCTTGTATCAGAGCCAAGCACATCGACCCATGTTGTGTTTCTCAATGTTGGGCCCCTTATGTAATCCACGCCCAAGTTGTGCAGTCCTAGGCATGTGAACAGTTTTAAGTCGCACATTGGTTGAGGGAATGAGTTGTGGTCTCCTTATATGGTCTTGGCTAGTTTTTGAGGTTGAATTAGGTCCAAAAACCAATTTCTTAAAATAGGTTAGCATTATTATTTTTGATCAACTGAGATTTTTTTGTTAAGTTTATGTATAACAGTTATCATAATTTAAAATCAACACGGAAACCAAAGTTTATAAATTAATCACTACCAATATTAGCTACAGTGGCGTTGTAATTTTCATAAACTTGAAAGTGCTAAGTTCATGATGTTAACTTGAACGTTAAATGGACACCAGTTAGTTCAAATGAAAAAATAGGTGTCCTACCCTTATTTATGATGTGGTCCACAAAATTATAGGAAGGATCTCCGTAGCTTTTTGTGCAATATGGACCTTGTAAATGATGCGAATACCATAATACATTTTGTCGGTTCACTGCACGGTTAAGCAGGAAAACAATTGATCATGTTTTTGGATGTAATCTTCTCAGCACCATCTTAGTCTGACGCAGTAATAAAATACACTGACCAAAGATGTGCAGACACCCTATGGTACAAGTATGGAGGGAAATCAGATCACTATGGCCTTGCTTCAAGAATTAGGAATGATTTCAATGTGAGCAATGGAAGGAATATTTTCTTTTGGTTGGACAACTGGATTGGTGCAGCTACTTTGGCAGATTTATTTCCAGATTTGTTCTCCTAAGCAGTAAACAAATTGCTTTCTCTGGCTGACAGCAGACTTAATGGGATTTGGAGCATAGATTTTAGAAGGAATTTCTATGATTGGGAGGTAACTGGGGCTGCTGAACTTTTGAATCTTCTAAGCACCTGCCAGTGACTTCCTAACAGTGAAGACACCCTAAGTGAGTTCAGGCTAGAGAGATCTAACAGAAGTGGAGAAACTGCAAAAGGCTCGGCCATGGGCACAAATCTGGAGGACCAAAGTACCAGTTAAGGTTGCTTGTTTTATATGGTTAGTGAGAAATGAAGCTTGTCTCACGCAATAGAATTTGAAATAGGGAAGCTTGGCATTATGCAGAAAATGTTTTCTGTGTGGGAGTCAAAGAAGAGAGCATCAGCAATTTATTTTTCCCTGCCAAGTCACTCTTCAACTATGGCAGCTTTTCTTGAATATCACTACTATGCAGTGGCTATGCCAGGAAAACAACTGACTTGACGAGATCATGGACTAGAAAAGGAAATGGAAGAGTAAATCTCTTTGGTGGAATATGACACCTGCTTGTATTTGGTGGACTGTGTGGATTGAGAGAAACATGACATGCTTTGAAGATTCTACTAATTCTATTCACATGTTAAAGGCTAAATTGTATATTTTTGTTTTGTTTTGGTGTAGATTGGAACATGTAAATGAGGCTGAATCGATTTTACAGACAATAGAATCACTACAGAATTAGCTGGGGAATACTTCTGGGTTTCTGCTTTGCCAACATTGTACAGTTTCATCAGCACATACTTAGTTGCTGGCCTTATTTATCAAGTTATCTTACCTTCTCAAAAAAACATGTTTAGAAAAAATTAGACCAAGGAAGGATAGACCTATTGAGGTTTCTGTACTGCACTAGGCCTTCATTAACTGATATTATTTGTAATACAAGTGACTCCTATAGATACTTCCAAGTTGCAAGAAAAGAAGCCGATGAACCAATGGACAAGCGAGAGAGAGGGGGCGTACCAATAGAACTTTTCCATTCTCCCATCACGAATTAGGGGAGCATACATTGTTGAAAAATCATTTCCTGTAACAATAATAGGAATCCTGTGTGTTATATCGTTTTGTCGCCAGTCTTGCCCAACGCTTACCCTTGTAGGATTATCACACAAATTCATCAGAGTTCCAACAACAATTTGGTTGTTGACAGTCACTTGAGTGTTACCTTCACAGGAAAAGAAACAATCTCTTTAATGACAGTATTTATTTCTTGGTTAAAAAGAGAGCAAAAAGATATACAACGATTTAGACAGAAGAGATGCTTGATAGAAACTGAAAAAAGAATAACCAACAAGTGTACATTTGAACATCCAAGTAAAGATAATATAGCTTACCAAATCTGCCAAGGCCAGCATCAATGTCATTGATCATCAAACAACTCATTTTTCCCTGTTAAGCAATAGAACCATAACGCAGTTCATTAATTGTTCAAGTTAAATGTTAAGACTTCAGAGAGAATTATAGCAGGAATAGAGAAAATTCAATATGTCACAATAACTCATAACTTCAACTAGTGAGTTGCGTATATGAAGTGGAACAAATTCTGCAATTCGCGGAATAGTATTTCACACCCTTCTTCATAATCATTCTAATGTGCAACTATTAGTAGGAAATTCCGTCACCGCCCCTCCCCCAAATGCCCAAAAGGCCAAAGTGGAGAGAAAATCAGATTATAATGCAACTACTTTTGAACCCGCAATTAAAATGCATGTTTTGTAACAGTCGTTCATAACTGAAACAGACAATGCATGCATATCCTGTGCTGTGAAGCTACTCTCTTCAGTGGACCAATGCACATTCTCAGTGAAGCATGGAATATCATGGATGTCTTATTCTTGATTGATTCAATTTTCATCTGCCTCTCAATCTAAACTTGGGGTGTGTGTGTGTGGGGGGGGGGGGGGGTGTTCTTTTTCACCTAGGAGAATGAAAAATATTGTGGAACTCAAACATGAAAGGAAGAAATATATAGTGTACAATATTAGGAGCGTACATATTTATCACATATATCCATTTGGAACTTTGTTATTTAATGTTTTGGATAAACTTTAATTTGTAGCTTGTAAGATTAAATAAGCTTACATTTATAACTTATTCTGTATACATCTCTATTCAAAAAAATAAAATAACAGAGATCCATTACTTAAAAACTATTGTCACGGAAAACAGAAAACCAGAGAATGATAAATCTAAGTGTCAAAATTAGAGCAGCTAGTAAGTCATAGTATATAACAAAAATCATAGCATAACCTATATTGAATAACACAACCTAGACATACAAACTTATACATGTACCAGTAATAAAAGCAGTAAAGCTTCTAACTTGGTTCTGAACCACTTGAGAAGCAGTTCTGTAACGTTCACGTATTAACTTCCCTGGTTCTCCTGTTAGAGGAAAGATAAAAAAGAAAATAAATAAATAACTCCTGTAAAAGTAAAAAATATATTTAAAAAAGGTAAAAGAAACACAGATTATAAAATTGGAAAATTATGCTCTTTACTTGAAGGTAATCAGGAAAAATGAAAGAAGATCAACATCCGAGATGGTCACAATATGAGTCCTGGAAATTGAGTTGGAAAGACAGTTTATGCATATAAACTTTGTGTCTCATTATGGAAATGTCTTCTCTCATACTAACCTATAAAATTGCTGGATGAAGGTGAAGGTCTCTAGCTCTTGGATAAATATATGATTAAAGCCAATTATACTTTTCTGAACCAACAATAGTAAATCTTGGTTCCTCTAAGACAATGCTTTAACTAAGCATAGCACTTGTGATAATTGATCTAGTAAAAAAATTTAAACGATAGGCAGTCAAGGTTTATTTACACTCTTTCCAGATACGACAGTGGGAGCAATATCAAAGTAGGAATAACGACAAGTCAATTATGTGTCCCAATTTGCATCTAAAAAATCATCAAACAGAATCTAACATCAACATGGTTAACTTTTTTCCAAGTCATACTAAAAAATAACTCAGAAAGGAAGATATCAAAAGCCATTTTTGTATGTCTATACTGTTGATTGCCACCCTGGCTTGTCAGTTCAGAAATATTAGTTGCAAGGTGGTTTTTCTTTTTGTTTTTTCATTCAAGGATGATAATAGTTACTCAAGTTCGAATTTTGGTCAATACGTCCAAAAAGTATGGAGTGTTCCTGTCTATATCATTCTTCAGCAATTTTTATAACTATTCTTCAGCAATTTATAAAGAAACCAGAAATAGTTCTACCAGCTCTTTCCGATTCCAGTTCTCCTGCAGACATAATGACAGGTTCAATCCCCATTGCCTGAAAGATCAGTTCAGTCTGAAATGATTTGCCTTGCCCCTTTCCTCCCCAAATGCCTGTTACAAAAACACTATCTTAAGAATATCTTCTCACATCCCCCCTAAAATTCAGCTCAAAAGCTGATCAAGCATAATACAAAACTTTTGCAGCAAAACTAACAATATCCACGGAGTATCAAGATCATGGTATGTGCATGATAAAAATTATAATTATGATAAAAATTTGATTGTAAAGCAATTATCACAATCAGAGAATATAAAAGAATAGTGAAAATATCTAAGATAGTCCAGCACTAGAATAAAATGTGAAGTGCCGGGTATTTCTAGTAGGAACAACTGTGCAGGAAACTGTTGCTTTCAAAATCTCCATCAGAAAATAAATTTTACTTGTACAAAAAATACTTTCTCGGAATAAGGTACATGTAAAGATCCTAAAGTTGCCAACAACAAAATAGGAAAAGAAAACATACTTGCCTAGAATCAGAGGAACTTTGGCGTTCAAAAGATGAGAAATGTAGTTCTTCACAATGTGACACACTGCAGGTGTAAGAGTCCACATATCATCGAAATGGGCCCAGGAAAAAAATGTTAAACACCAATGCTTTTAAATAAGGAAGCCCTGCTTGCCATAATAGCATAAAAGAAGTGCAGGGTGAAATAACAAGTTCACAAGTTAAAATCTGCATAAAAGTGTAGATGTTAAATCCTCCAAACACATGCACTACTGTACCAATTTTATACCTGCCGAACTTACAGATACACATCCAAACTAAAGAAAAGGAAAGAGGATGGTGAGAAAACATGCTACTATTAACCATGAGTTTGGTTTGGATATAGTATTTATTATGGAACAATTGTTTATTTATTTTAATAAAGTTTTAAATAGATCGTATATTCGTTTGTGTCCTTTACTTATATAGTAGATGATTTAGTGTATAGAGTTTAGCTTATACACGGAAGATTAAATTATCGGTTCTTATAAGTATAAAGTTTCAGTTCGCAATCTAATGATGGAATTGGACAAACCATCATGGATGATTGTAGCACAAGATTAAATATAATTTATCTTGACAATGAGAATGGCTTAATTCCAACTTCTTGTGCTAGTACATTTTGTATGTATTGAACGGATCAAGTAGAGATAAGTATTTTATAATGACTTAGTAAAATAAACTCTCTAGCCATTAAATGTACTTATACTCTTAATCTTGATATAATTATTATTAGTTGCGTATATTATTATTGTTTTGATTTATTAAAAGGCGAGATTCTTTCGCGGGTCAATATGCCTGGTAAATTGGATAATAATAATGTTCATTGGCGAAGTAATAGTTAGTTGATGGAATCCATGTCTCGGTTTAGAGATTGATGATACATCTTTATGAAAGCTTATAAGTTTTCATGTGTAAACCCGGCCGGTGGATTTTGTATCCGACACATGAAATAAGTTAAGCGAAAGTCTAAAAGAAATAAATAATAAATTAAATTGTCAGTAATTTAATTTAATTGATTAGTATCTGAATCTTAACATGGGGAGTTAAATAATCTTAATGGATGAATTTCGAAATAGAATAAGGAGTGCAATTACGAATTTTTAGTGGAATAATTCGTAATTAATTATGGTAGATATTAATTTCGAAAATTAGAAATAAATTCCATAATTGGAGCCTTGTTAATTAAATTATGTGGTCCCTACTGTTCCTAAATAATAGGAAATAAAGGAAGCATTTTTCTGGTGGAAAAAAAAACCCAACAGGTTTTGGAAAAGAGTTTTAACCCTTAAAACTTGTGCTATAAATACATTAGGTTTTCCACCTAGAATGAGGAGAGAAAAAGGAGGCCGAAAATTTCAGCCATGGTGGCCGAAATTTTTCAGCTATTTTTCCTAGAATTTTGCCCACACGAAATTACTATTTCCGGGTATTATTTGGGTAACACAGTAGAAGACCGTGAAACGTTCGAGGATCACGATTGTGTGGGTGATGGAGATTCCATCGAGAAGTTATGAAATTGAAGACTCACACGAAAAACAGATATGTTTTACGCTTCAAAAGGTAACCCGTGAAACCCCGTTTATGTTAGTTGTCTAGATTACATGTGATTTTGATACTGGAATTGCTTCCGCTGCGTATAATAATCCATCAATGTACCAGGTGCAGAAAACGTAGATTAGTCTTTTGCGTCCATATTAGACATCAAGACAAGTTTTCAACATAGCCTCTTATTAAAGGAAATTTTAATTTGCCCCAAGGTTGACTCATTTAGTACCACCTTAACTGCTAAAGTGAAAGCGCGTATATAAAATGAAATGATAGCAAATCATGATTTTCTCTTTTTTTGAACACTCAAAAGTCAAAAGATTCTTTTAGTCAAATCTCTCTGCAGAATTAACCCAAAAAGGAAAATGCACAGTAGAAAAGGATGTCTTTCTACTAATAACTAGAAAGAGGAGCCAAACAGAATCAAGCAGGCATCAGAAAACTAGCTGATCTCTATTATTCACTCCAGCAAGAAAGTAAGATTCAAAAAGGAAACTAAAATGCTAGAATCAAACTCATCTTGGCAGACCGAAGCACGAGTAATCATACACAAGGTGCAATAATCGCATAGAATTAGCAGTTGGAAAATTTAAAAAGGCGGCACTGGTTGAAACTTACCGACTTTATCCTGTTCACATGAAGAAAACACAAGAAAAAAAGTGTGTGAGGAACTCATATTGATTAATTTTCTAACAAATAAAGGAACAAATTGAAAAAACAACCAATAGAATTAATGTACCAGAAACGCGGGAGCAATATAGTAGTCGCCTTGAAGGTACGCAAACGACCTAGTCACCTTCTGTCTATAATCAAACACAATATCCGCTGAAAAAAAACAAAACACAGGAAAAAAAAATTAAAAAATTAAGCGGAACACAACTTTGCAGAGATTAGGGTAATGATAAAGAAAGTGCAAAATTGAAGTATTTTACAGTCTTTTCCAAGGAAATTGCCGGCGAAGAGATCGTCGATGACTCCAGCCCGAGCACCAACGGCGATATTCATATTATCGGCTTCGGCGCCAAGCCTGTAAAGATAATCGTTGCCGTCGGAATCTTTGGCTTCCCATGAGGACTGTTCCGAGAGTCTTTTCTTCTTCTTTGGTGCATCTTGATTGGATTCCTGGCTTTCACTCTGTTGGCTTTCGCTAGTAGAGCAACGAACAGAGAGAGAAGAGTAATTGGGAAATTGCTTAAAAGGGGAATGTGGAATTGAGGGGGTGAAGTTGCAGAGGAAAGTAGATGAGTGGAAACTGGGGAGAGGAGTTCTGAAGAGGAGAGCCATTGTTTGAAGAATTTTTTGGGCCTTTAGTTTTCTTTTACTATTAGCCGTTACATACAACTTTAAAGAAAAAAGCAGGAGTAGTATTAGCCGACCAATTTTCGCACTTTCTTGTACACGTTATCGCTACACTACCAGTTGGAGAGGTTATTTCGCGCCACATGAGGGACAAAACCCCGCCCTATACTTCTCTACTTTGGTAAACTAGCCTTCCTCACCGCTTAAACTTGTAGGGCTTTTGAAAGTCGATATATAAACTTTTTATTTTCTCATTTGAACATATCTACTAATAAACACTTTTGACCGTTAACTATGCTTAGATGGAAATATTAGAGTTGATGTGGCCATTTGCGTGTTAATCACCGGTATTAAGCGTGCGAATATAATAAATAATTAATTTTAAGAGCTAAAAAAATTCATCGGGTCATATTTAGAGAAAAACCACTTCAATTCATCGGCTCTGACTATTCTTCAATTTTTAACCATTTAATCTTGCAATTCCAAGCTGTAGAGATTGTTCTCCACACCAAGAACTACCTTTCCACCAAAAATCAGGAGATTTCACTGTAGGCATCGCACTTCTGATGACCTGCAACTCTCCGGCGGGCTCCAGTTGGTCGGAGATGGCGTTCTAGTGGTCCAAATCGCCTAATATCAATGTCAATCGATTTCTGCTGCTTAGGAGGTCACGCAAATTGGCCACTACAACGAATTAATTGTCACAACTTTAAAGAAAATCAATTCTGCGACAGTACTGATTGAAAAATTTCTCCGATAATCTACCTAGCTAGAAAAAAATAAGAAAAATTTGGAGAGAGAGGAGAGGACCAAGAAGAACGTAGGAAGGGAATGATGATATGGAAATAGACGAATGGGTTGCAGGTGTGAGGGGGAGGGGGATGATGGGAAGGAAGGGGGAAGAGGAAGCTGGAAGGGTTTAAGTTTTTTTTTTTCTTATTGTATTTATTTTTATTTTTAAAAATATAAATATAGGTGACAACTTTTATTTAAAAATTACACATGTCATTAGTTGGGTGGGGTCTTGCTTTTGGATTGGTCATTTGCTGACTGGATGGACACATCTGTGTATGTGTAATACACGCGCATAGGCTCAAGGGTCAGATGTGTTTATTAGTTAAGGGAATCATGAGTTCGAGTGTACAAATGGGAAAATCCAAAGTTTGTGTATCAGCTTTCAAAAGTCCTACAAGTTTAAGTGGCCAGGAAGCCATTTCGCCTTCTTCTTACAGTAGTACTCATTCCCGCACGTTGCGCGAAAAATATTAAATATAATTATTCATAAAAAATATTACTTAAAAACTAATATTATTTATTGAAAATATAACATTGAAGTCATGAGGAATGTGCATACCATATTATAAAAACGTGGGAAGCTCCTGTAGGCTAAAGTCGAAATATCAAAATATCCTTGAAAAGTGGAATGACCATTTTGGCTGTCACTCAACATTATTGCAATAATACTTCTGATATAGAATTCAAATAAAGATAACAAAAAAAGTTAAAAATAAGAAAGAAAAAAGACAAACGCCGAATACATTTCAGATGGTCAATTTTTAGAAAGACATATAAGAGAATAGTGTTCATTCCCAGAGGAATTAGCTATCTGTATAGCAACATCATGAACCATGTCATGCATCTTCACAGAATCAAACTTATTTTTCCTTTCTACCTAATTACTTTGGCATTTGGATCAGGGAGGCAAAATTGAATGTCTAACGGAATACTTTGGCACTTGGAGCCTTTCTACAACCCGCAATCTCAAGATATGGAAATGGAATTTCTCGATCTTTGGAATGCACCATGATAGCTTGATAGAAAATCAAGCTGTAACTTTGCAGAACTGCGATATAAAATAAAATGGAAGTATTAAATAATGGATATTACGCTGCAAAAAAGAGACAATGCACCAACAAAATAAAAAATTTACTGTCAGAACGTGCACAGTTGTGAAAAGCAAAATGACAGAAATTCAAACTGAGTTTAGAGTATTAGCACTGCTTAAATAAGCAGCAAATGGTAAAAAGTATTAATTTTGTAGGGTGAACCTAAAAGTACATTTTCGTGATAACATGACTCAAAGCCAAGATACTTTGATATGATTATATTAATGACGTACTTATGGTAATGCTTAACTACAATATCATGTTTTGCCGGCAAACATGTGTGTATACGGTCAAAATCGGGGAATGCCGATTTTAAGGCTTCTACGACGTCCCAAGGCCGGTCTCGATGAGATCGGAGTAGAATTTGAGGGTCGACCTCGAGGTGCATCCCTCAAAAAAGTATATCGAAGGCTCATCCCAGCATACCTCGAGGCTGGATAAAAATCGAAGACCGTCATGAAAAGGCAGGAAATTCCCAAGGGCACGTGCTCAGAGCAGACAAGGTCTGCAAGAATAGTACAAGTCTGTACTGTTCCCTTATACAGTTGTACCAATAAAATTTCCTTGTCATAATTAGACATGTACTATGTTGGGATTCTCCCTCCTATATAAAAGAGACCCCTATCATTTTGTAAGGGACATGATACATTCAATACAATAGAACATTCTCTGCTCTTTTTGTTCAACATTATCTATCAGATTTATTACTCCTTATTTAGTGTTCCTCATTTATTATCTTCATTTATTGTTCTTCATTATAGCTCATAATTAGCCGTTAAAGGCTATCCCCGAGGCTCCTAGTATCATTGTATCTTCATCGGTTGCCCATTGCTATCTACCCTAGCTAGAGCTCGAGGCCCCCCATTTCAGCCAGCTCGAGGCCCAGTCTCGTGTCAACTTTGGTTTGCTTATCTCATTTTCTTTACTCACACTTACCATTTCCCAATAATCAACTAATGTTAGAATAGATCACATATTTTTAGAACCACAAATCAAATATAATTATTAAAACCATTTTCGAGGTAAACAATTTGGCGCCCACCGTGGGGCTAAAGATAATAGTGATTATTTTAGTGCTAGTTTTCTGAAAACACACGTTATTCTTCACACTTCTTCTTGTCCAAGATTTTTTGATTTCAGGTTAAAACATGTCAAACTCAGCTAACCGCACTAGTGCATAGCAACCATGGCCTCAGTTTCCACGGGGAAACTAATGCAGCAGCTTCAGTAGTCGGTGTGCCACCGCTCAACCCGGGAGTAGCACCTATTCCCAACCCAGTTGATGGTGGCTCGCATATTGCTATAAGCACAGATTTGGGTGCGGATGTCGGGGGACGTGTGCAAGGAGAAATCCAACCTGACGCACAAACAACACTTGCTCGAAATGAAGTCAGTCTACAAATCATTTTCGAGATGTTGCAAGCATAACAGGTTGCCATTGCTCAGCTACAGAGTCAACAAAAACCCCGAGCATGGAGGGGACGGAAACAACTCCTCAAATCGAGCAAGCACCAAAAAGATCGAGTAATAAGGGTCAGGAACAGACCCCACTATTGTCAAAATGCTCGAGGATCTCACCAAAAGAATTGAATCAGGAGAAAAGAAGATAGAGGCCAATGACAAAAAAGTAGAAAGCTATAACTCGAGGATCGACCAGATCCCGGGCGCGCCTCAAGTTCTGAAGGGGGTAGACTCGAAGAAGTTCGTGCAGAAACCATTTTCATCGAGTGCGGCTCCGAAGCCCATTCTGAAAAAGTTCAGAATGCCCGATATCCCGAAGTATAACGGGACCTTGCATCCTAATGGGCACATCACCGCTTATACTTGCACTGTAAAAGGGAATGACCTAAAGGATGATGAGATTGAATCTGTCTTGCTGAAAAAATTTGGAGAAACGCTGTCAAAGGGAGCCATGATGTGGTATCATAACCTGCCCACAAACTCAATGGATTCATTTGCCATGTTGGCAGACTCTTTTGTGAAGGAACATGCCGGTGCCAACAAGGTTTCTACGAGGAAGTACGACGTATTTAAGATCAAACAAAGGGAGAACAAGATGCTGAGGGAATTTGTATCTTGCTTTCAGATGGAGCGAATGGAATTACCACCGATCTCCGATGACTGTGCAGTGCAGGCCTTCACTTAGGGCTTGAACGAACGAAGCTCGATAGCTTCGAAGCAGCTAAAGCAGAACTTGGTTGAGTATCTCGCCATGACTTGGGCAGATGTACACAACAAATATCAATCGAAGATCAGGGTCGAGAACAACCAATGGGAGCCCCTTCTGGCTTAGTATATCCAAGCAGGCTCCTAGCAAAGAGATCAAGGCCTACGGAAAGGGAATCGAGAAAAGAAAGGTATCGGTCGTACGTCAAAGATCAAAGAGACACTTCGAGGCGGAATATACCTCGAAATGACCGGGGAGTAGATCGAGGCCGAAATTCCCGGGGAATCATGAGCAAGATCGGGTTCAATAGACATTCGAGGCCAACGGAGGCAGCCCGATTGTCGGAATACAACTTCAACATTGATGTCTCGGACATCGTATCAGCTATGGGTAAAATCAGGGATACCAGATGGCCAAATCCTGCAAAATCAGATCCTTCCCGAAGAAATCCCAACCAGACGTGCGAATACCATGACATTCACGGTCATAGGATCGAGGATTGTAGGCAGCTCCGAGAGGAGGTAGCCCGGCTGATCGATGAAGGGAACCTTCGAGAATTCCTCAGCAATCGAGCCAAGAACCATTTTTGAGAAAGAGCGGCGAGAAGAAAGGATGAACCAGTAGAACCTCAGCAAATCATTCACATGATCATTGGAGGAACCGACGTCCCACAGGGACCTATATTCAAATGGGCCAAAGTATCCATCGCAGCAGGAAAGTAAACTCGAAGCTACATATCCGAAGATGCTCTTACGTTCAGAGAAGAAGACATCGAGGACTTGTCCCAAACACATGATGATGCACTGGTAATTTCTTTTCTTTTGAAGAACGTTCAAATTAAACGTGTTCTCGTGGATCCAGGTAACTCGACCAACATAATCAGGTCGAAGGTGGTGGAGCAGCTCGGACTGCTCGATCAAATCATACCCACCTCTCGAGTCCTCAATTGATTCAACATGGCAAGCGAGATGACGAAGGGGGAAATCATCCTCCCAGTCAACGTGTCCGGTACAGTTCAGGGCACCAAGTTCATGTCATCGAGGGCGACATAAGGTACAATGCCTTACTTGGAAGGTCATGGATACACAACATGAGGGAGGTACCATCGACTTTTCATCAGATGATGAAGTTACCAACAAAGGATGGTGTAAAAACGATGTACAGAGAGTAGCATGCAGCAAAGGAGATGTTCACGGTACACAACATGGCACCAAGATCAACTCCCCCCGTCCCGGATAAGTCAGAAAACAGGTTGACCCCTGAGGAACAGGTGGTCTGTGAGCATTTGAACGAAGACAACGAAGAAGATTTCCTTACTCCTCGAACCTTCATCGTCCTCGAGGAGTCGGATGCAACAAAATCGACGGTCGAAGAACTCGAACATGCCGTCTTGATCGAGCACCTTCCAGATCGAAAGGTATACTTGGGAACGGGATTAACTCTCGAACTCAGGAAAAAACTCATCAAATTTCTTATTAATAACATTGATTGCTTTGCTTGGTACCATTTAGACATGACAGGGATCCCGCCGGTAATAACCACCCATCGACTAAGCATCGACCCCAGGTTCAAACCGGTGAAGCTAAAAAGGAGGCCTCAGTCCGAGGTAAAACATGCGTTCATCAAAGATGAGGTAACAAAACTCCTCAAGATAGGATCAATTAGGGAGGTAAAATACCCCGAATGGTTGGCTACTGTAGTAGTGGTTCCCAAAAAGTGAAATAAGTTAAGAACATGCGTAGATTATAAAGACTTAAATAAAGTGTGCACTAAAGAATTATTCCCATTTCCCAACATCGATTTCTTGATTGATGCCACGGCCGGCCATGAGATCCTCACTTTTCTCGACGCCTACTCCGGGTATAATCAAATTCAAATGAAACCAGAGGATAGGGAGAAGACTTCGTTCATCACGAAGTATGGTATATATTGCTATAATGTAATACCCTTCAGGATAAAAAATGTAGGGGCCACGTACCAGCGCCTAGTTAATAAGATGTTCGAACATCAAATAGGCCAATCTATGGAAGTTTACATTGACGACATGCTAGTTAAGTCCCTGTACACAGAGGACCATTTGACTCATTTGCAGGAAACATTCGATATCCTTAGAAGCTACAACATGAAGCTCAACCCCGAGAAATGTGCCTTCGGAGTAGGATCAGGCAAATTGTTAGGCTTCACGGTGTCGAATAGGGGGATCGAGATCAAACCCGACAAAATTAAGGCCATCAAAGAAATCACGGTGGTGAACAATGTGAAGGCCGTACAACGGTTGACCGGGCGGATAGTAGCTTTAGGCCGATTCATCTCGAGGTCATCAGATCGGAGCCATCACTTTTTCTCCTTACTAAAAAAGAAGAACAATTTCGAGTGGACTCCGGAGTGCCAACACGCCTTAGAGGAATTAAAGCGGTATCTCTCAAGCCCACCTTTGCTCCACACCACGAAGGAGGACGAAACACTGTACTTATATATGGTCGTATCCGAAGTAGCAATAAGTGGTGTGTTGGTTCAAGAAGAACAAGGTACGCAATTCCCTGTCTATTACGTAAGTCAGACCCTAGGAGATGCTGAAACCAGGTCACTTAGAAAAATTAGCTCTCGCATTAATAAGTGCGTCTCGAAAATTGACGCCTTACTTTCAATGTCAGCGTATATGTGTTTTAAAAACATATCCTCTTCGAAACATCTTGCATAATCCTGAATTATCGGGCCGATTGACAAATGGGCCACTGAACTCAGAGGGTATGATATCGAGTATCAACCCCGAACAACTATCAAGTCCCAAATTTTGGCGAACTTCGTGGCCGACTTTACGCCCGCCCTTGTGATCGAGGTAGAGAAAAAACTCTTACTAAAAACGGGCACCTCATCAGGGGTATGGACCCTATTCACTGATGGTGCCTTGAATGTGAAAGGGTCCCAGGCTCGACATAGTTCTGAAACCACCTACGGGCGACATGATTAGAAAATCTATAAAAACTGCAAAATTGATTAACAACGAGGCCGAGTATGAGGTTATGATTGCAGGTCTTGAGCTGGCCAAGGGCTTAGGAGCAGAAACCATCGAAGCAAAATGTGATTCCCTTCTGGTAGTAAACCAAGTAAATGGGAGCTTCGAGGTTCGAGAAGACAGGATGCAAAGATACTTAGACAAACTTCAAGTTACATTGCATCGATTCAAAGAATGGACTCTGGTCCACATACCTCGAGAGCAAAACAACGAGGCCGATGCGCTCGCAAACCTGGGATCATCCGTCGTAGAATATGACATACTCCCCGGGGCTATTGTACAGCTATCCAAGTCGGTGATTGAATAAGGCCATGTCGATATCAACTCCATAAGTCTGAGGTGGGATTGGAGAAGCAAGTACATCAATTATTTGAGAAGCGGGAAGCTGCCCGCGGACCCAAAAGAATCGAGGGCCCTTCGAACCAGAGCAAATCGATTTGCACTCAACGAAAATGGAACTTTATATAGAAGGACCTTCGATGGACCCCTAGCAGTATGCTTGGGACCGGGGGACACCGAGTATGTGCTTCGGGAAATCAACGAGGGTACCTATGGAAATCATTCAGGTGTCGATTCTTTAGTTCGAAAGGGGATCAGACCGGGCTACTATTGGGACAACATGGATAAGGACACCAAGGAATTCGTTCGAAGGTGTGATAAATGCCAAAGGTCCGCACCAATGATTCACCAACCCGACGAACAACTACATTCAGTCTTATCACCATGGCCGTTCATGAAGTGGGGGATGGACATTGTCGGTCCCTTATCAACGGCGCCAGGTAAAGCTAGATTTATTCTGTTCATGACTGACTACTTCTCGAAATGGGTGGAAACACAGGCCTTCGAAAAGATAAGAGAAAAATAAGTCATCGACTTCATCTGGGACCACATCATATGCCGATTCTGGATCCCCTCCGAGATTACATGTGATAATGGGAAGCAGTTCATCGACAGAAAGGTGACAAAGTTCCTTGAAGATCATAAAATCAAAAGGATCTTGTTAACTCCCTACCACCTATGCGCAAATGGGCATGCCGAGTCCACAAACAAGACCATCATTCAAAACTTGAAAAAGAGGTTAGAAAATGCAAAGGGAAAATGGAGAGAGGTGTTGCCCGAAGTACTGTGGGCATATCGAACAATTTCGAAGACAAGCACATGAGAGACAGCGTTATCTTTGGTATATGGGTCCGAGGCACTGATACCAGTCGAGGTTGGGGAACCAAGCGCTAGATTTCGACATGCCACCAAGGACTCAAACAACGAGGCCATGACTACAACCCTCGAACTGTTAGATGAAAAGCGAGAGGCTTCGCTGGTTGGAATGGCCGCCCAAAAACAATGGATCAAAAGATACTATAACAGGAGAACATACCTCCAACATTTCGGAGTCGGGGAATTAGTCCTAAGGAAATTCTCCCTCAACACTCGAAACCCAAATGAAGGGAAGCTAGGACCGAGCTGGGAAGAACCGTTGATGAGTGGCTAGAATTCATGATTTTAAGCATTATATACCTCGCATTTTATGAGCTTTAATGATAAAATACACGTCGTATGTGCCTAATGGGTTTTGTTNGGATGCGGAAGCAGACTTTGGACAGAGGATTCTACTTAGTTTTTCTTCTCTCTTCTTTTAGTTTTATAGTTTATTAGTTCTAGAGTATTGGGTGTTACATGAACGTTGTAGTTGAAGCTTGAATTATTCTTATTGTTTATCTTAATTGGTTTGTTTATTCAATCTTGTGCTTAATTATTCAATTGCTTGATCACAATTGAATACTATCTACGAATCTAGGGTTGAACTCGGGAGAGGGAATTCTAGATTGCATATAAGATTGGGTAGAGCAAGATCTTAACCCTTCAGGGGAGCGGATTTGCGGTTAGGATAGGAATATACCTAATCGCCTTGCTTGGTTATTATACGGGAATTATTAATGCGTTCTTGTTAATCCTGATTCCATAGGAATATAGGCATTAGGTTAGCTTGAATAGGCGAGTTGTACTTCGGGAGAAGGCTACGAGCAATATTAACCTCGTCAATCAATAAACCTGATTAGAAGATTTAGGTCGAAAACTCAACGTGATTGTTTAACAACCCATAACTCTAGAATATCAATTTACCTTGAATTAATCCTTAAGTTAGTTGTCTATTTAATCTCTTGATTTACTATTTTAGATTAATTCTAGTTAAATAGTTGTTTGAGTCAGTTTAGTTGATAGTTAATCACAAGTCCCTGTGGGTACGATATCTGGACTTAAAATCCTATATTACTTGTCGACCACGTACACTTGCGTGTGCATTGGGAAATCAACCAACAACCGTACCGTGTCCTCGGAGTAGTAGGCAAAGGATCTTACAAACTCGGCACCATGGAAGGCGAGCAACTACCAATCAACTGGAACATATCGATTCTCAAGCGCTATTATTGCTAAGGTATAACATTCTCCCTTTCACTTTATGTTTCATACTAATTTCTTACAGGTGTTCGATGGGGGACGGAAAAGCACCCTTCGATTTGAAGACCTTGCGTTTTTAAGCATGCATTGCACTCTTTTTCCCTTCAACCGGGTTTTATCCAAAATGGGTTTTACCGGCGAGGTTTTTAACGAGGCAACATCTATATGCTACCTAAGGAGAAATCAACAAGCATTCAGGGCTTCTTCTCAATCAGCCTCGAATATTGGGGGGCATCACCCTCGGAGATTATCTTTTCGAAAGAATCAAGTTACGTCTAAGAAGACCTCGATAGGAAAACGTTGTACTGGGCCAAACGGTCAAATGAACCGTGTCCGTGTAGATCAATCGAGCCTCCGAAGGCAAAAACATGTACACATGTATGAAGTAATCAAATAAGCCTCTATGCTTGTCAAAACACTTTGTGCCTTAAAGAAGTTTACTGCTTTCACGCAAAACGGCTCAAGGGCCAGAAATCCTCGAGCACTCGGGGACTATCGTCGACAGTCAGCTCATCAAGCCATCAAAACTCAAAATCGTAAGACCTCGACGAGGCAACATCAAATTAATAAGCCCTCCACGAGGCAAATTCGAGCTAGTAAGCCCTCTATGAGGAAACATCAAAAGTATAATACCTCAACGAGGAAACTTCGAGCTAGTAAGCCCTCCATGAGGCGACATCAAATTTATAAGACCTCAACAAGGCATAGTCAAAGTCGTAAGACCTTATATAAAAGGCATACCCCGATATTAAGACCAAGGCTATATATTAGAAATTGTAAGACCCCTAAAAAGGCATACCCTCGAATATAAACGCCGAGGTCATCTCACCCTGGACTAAAGATTACGATCATATTAAAAGGCTGCGGCCGAATTAATGCGGCTCGGAGACGTCCGATTGCCGCCACAAAACTAAAGGCCTTCAATTACTTCGAAAAGAACCGGTTAATCAGGCTACCCATGGCATAAGCAAAGGAGCTTCGATAATATCAGCTTCGAACAATGAAAAGGCTTTGAAACAATCAGCCTTCAATGAAAAGGCTTCGAAAAATCAGCCTCCGAGTAAACCTCCCGAGGTACTCAACTGTCGTCATATATCGACTCATAATTGAGGTTCTCGTTTGAGCCGTAGAAGAGTCAGACGACCACAAAACATGCCAAGGCATAATCAAAACTTCAAAGGTCTTTAGCCAAAATGAGGGAAAACTATAGCATTACTAGAGGTCGCATCGACCCTATCCAAAGAGCCTAAGGGCCAACGCATAAGAGCCTAAGGGCCAGCCTAAAGAGCCTCAGGGCCAACACAAAGAGCCTCAAGGTTGATCCATGGAGCCTCGGGGACTAAGCGTAAGTCCTCCATGAGGCAAAATCAAGCTTATAAGACCTCAACGGCAAGCATCAAAATTCAAACCACAAAAGCAAAAACGAAGACAAGAAATGATGAAAAGCGAAGATCCTTTTATATATATTAAAAGTTCACAAAGGCATATTTACAAGGCTTATGCCTGGAGCACTTACACAAAAAAGGAAAAAATTAAAACCTAATCTTCATCGAGGTCACTTAGCCGGATGGTGCTCCCTCAGAAGCTGTGCCTTCAATGGCTTGGCACTCGACCCCCGGAATGCCAACAACTTCCTCCCCCTCGGGGACTTCACCTTCATCTTCATCATCCTCTGAGCTGCTGGCCTAACCAGTAGCTGAACCACCATCGGGAGAAAGCAGAATGCCGACTCCTCTTATAGGGCCCTCACCCTTTCTATTTTGACCAAAAGATTGAAGCCCCCTGCGTGTGCCTCCTTGAGATTCTCTCTCCGAGATTTTAATTGAGCATGTTCGAGGGCTCGGGTCAGCTCAAGGTCGGCCTCCTTAGATACCTTTTTGGCTCGAGCATTTGCGGCAGCAGCATCTTCTCGATACAAGGATATGAGCGCATCGAATTTGGACTTAACTGCAGATAGCGCGACGACTGATTCAACATGAATATCCCTATACTTACAGCATTCTGCCCTTGCATCCCGAAGATGATGCTCAACCAAAGTCAACTTCTCTTGAAGAACATCTCTCTCAGAGGCTGCCTCATCCACACGCTGCTTAAGTCCAAGGATCTCAGTATCCCTGGCTCTAATCCCCTCCCGCATCAGGGCATCTTTCTTCTTAAGCTACAAAAGTCAATCCAAAGGTATTGAATGCCGAAATCGGACAAGCACAGAAATAGAAACATGCGAAGGCTATATTACTTGCTCGACAAGATTGGTCCGTTCTCGAGATACCATTTCCAAACAAGCTCGAAGCTCATGCAATTCTTCCTCCTTTCCGGTGAAGAGAACTCTGAGCTCGTCCGCCTCCGATGAGAGCTTCCTACACTCTTCCTCATAATGGGTCAACTCGGCTCGAGACTTAGCAAAGTCCTGATTATAAAACACTATGGCCTGAAAGCATAAAAGAAGGAAATCAAAAAAATGAGGATCGAAGTTCAGAGAACAATCATTGAAAGATTACCTGTTCTCAGTGCTTATCGGCTTCCTCGAAAATGAGCGAAACGTCAAGATCGGGGATTTCTTCAACCCCAGTAAAGTACCCTTTAAACATATCATTCTCCCTGAGGGATGCCCCCACGACGGGAGTCTCCATGTTGCGGGCATCCCGTACCTCCCTAGGATAGGATGTCGGACCCGGCGGAGAATCACCTATATCAATAACCCCGGCCGGATCGGTCGGGGCCTTCTTTTGTCTTCGAGAAGCTTCTGAACTGGACTCCCCGAGCTCATATACCGAGTGCCCCTCGGGTCGGGAAATATTTTGGCCGACGACCCACTCAGGGACTCTGTCTGACTCACCCCCGAGAATCTCTTCAGCCCGAGGTAGGGCAACATCAACAACTTCTGGTTCAGAAGCCTTCGGTTCAACAATCGTCAGCTCAGCAAGCTCCAAAGCAGTCATGCTTTCTCTTCCCCCAAGTACTAGCGGGGAGTCATCTTTCTCTTCACCCTCAGCTCGAAGGCCCTCTGCCACTTCCGAAGTCAAGGCCGTTGAGTCGATCTTAGGCTTTTGCACTTTAGCCTTCTTCGTCTTCAAGGGCTCGGCCAGTGATTTCCTCTTTCTCTTCTTCTCCTTGTTGGGTTTTGGGGTATCTGCTTCCCCGAGCGGTGGTTCTCTCATCAAAGAGGCCTCTCCTAGGCCTGCACAAGCACATACCATAAACATAAGAAATTAGAGTACGTTCGAGGGATATATCTTTTAAGGATCCCGAGTGCGGCAGGAGCAAAACCTCACCATGGTTTTTAGCTTCCCATCGGGCCTTGACCAGATTGCGCCACATGCGCTTAGCATACGGGCAGGTCGAATTGAGTTGGCAACCCAGCCCGAGAGATCCTTAACCGCACCGGGATACCACACGACAACTGCATCATCAAAGGAAGTTAGTTCGATGGGAAGATGGTCCATAGGATAGAGAAAAATACTTAATTAACATATTCACTTACGATTCATATGCCATTCCTCGGGGAATGGCATCCTTTCAGCAGGGATTAGATCCAAGGTCCTAACTCGGACAAAGCGGCTCGTCCACCCTCTATCCTTGTCTTCATCGATACAGGCAAAGAGGACCTTCGAAGCCCGACGTTGAAGCTAAATCAAGCCACCTCGATACAGTCGAGGGATGTACATTCTAATCAAAGGGTCGAGGGTAAAAGGCATCCCCTCAATCATGTTCGTAAAGTACCTAATCATGTAAACAATGCGCCATAATGACAGATAGATCTAGCCGAGTGTCACCTGATATTGTCTGCAAAAATTGAGGATCACCGGGTCTATCGATGGAAAAGACGGTTCCACCGGACCTAGAGTAAAAGGATATATATATATATACACTATGGAAACTGGCTTTATATGTTGTTATATCTTCCTCATTAGAAGGAATCTCCACTTGTACCGCCTCCTCTAGTGGCAATCAGCCTTCACTTTTCGGTGTCGGTTACCAGGCTAATGTATCGGGACATGGGTTCACACCGCCATGGTTTCGAAGACGGCTTATCAACCTTGAAATCGAAGGGCGTTTCACAGGGTCCGGGGAGCACTCCTCAAAACGAGGAGGTACTATTGCCTTGTCCTTAGACGAGCATGAAGATGAAGAAGCTTTATCATCTTGGGGAATGGTTTCTGAGGTCTTTGGGGATTTTTGCTGAAAGATTTCAGTAGAAAAGAGAGAAATTGATTGGGAGATGAACATAAGAAAGAAGTAAGAAGAGATTTTTGAAGGTCTGAAGATGTGATTAAAAGTAAGGGGCGAAGGGTGGAGTATTTATAGGGGCCAGTTGTGCGCGTCAGGGAAAGCCAAAAGACAGCCAACCACCGTAATCAATCCGAGGCTTTTCAAGAGATGTGCGAACGTGACTTTTGAACATCTTTTTTGTCACATCAATCGCGTACATGACATAACTGACGTAGTAATGGAGGCACTGAAGAATTGAAGAATTCAAATCGTTCCTTGTTATTTTGATTCCAAGAAATGCGGGGGACTATCTGTATATGGTCAAAATCGGGAAGGCCGATCTTAAGGCTTCTATGGCGTCCCAAGGCCGGTCTCGATGGGATCGGAGCAGAATCTGAGGGTCGACCCCGAGGTGCATCCCTCAAGAAAGTATATCGAAGTCTCATCCCAGCATACCTCGAGGCTGGATAAAAATAGAAGACCGTCATGGAAAGGCGGGAAATTCTTAAGGGCACGTGGTCAGAGCAGACAAGGTTTGCAAGAATAGTACAATTCCGTACTATTCCCTTATACAGCTGTACCAATAGCATTTCCTTATCATAATTAGACATGTACTATGTTGGGATTCCCCCTCCTATATAAATGAGACCCCTGTCATTTTGTAAGGGACATGATACATTCAATACAATAGAACATTCTCTACTCTCTTTGTTCAACATTATCTCTCAGATTTATTACTCCTTACTTAGTGTTCCTCATTTATTATCTTCATTTATTGTTCTTCATTATAACTCATAATTAGTCGTTAAAGGCTATCCCCGAGGCACCTAGTATCATTGTATCTTCATCGGTTTCCCATCGCTAACTACCATAGCTAGACCTCGAGGCACCCCGTTCCAGCCAGCTCGAGGCCCAGTCTCGTGTCAACTTTAGTTTGCTTATCTCATTTTCTTTACGCACACTTATTATTTCCAAATAATCAACTAATGTTAGAATAGATCACATATTTTTAGAACCACAAATCAAATATAACTGTTAAAGCCATTTTCGAGGTAAACAATGTGCTTCTTGCAAAACATTTAATCCAGATGGACCAGATCGTTTATTGAACAGCATATCGTTAAGCATTTTTCCTTCTCTTTATTATTTTGCTTTTAGTTTCCCTGCAGATTAGTCAAAAATATACTATGTCTACCGAGATTTCATTATATATGTACGGAAACAGACCTATTCAATATCTATATGGATAATAGGAAAAGATAAAAAAAAAGTCTTACCTTACGCGATGCAACCAAGGAAGTAAACATTAGAAAGTCTTCAACTTCCTACATATCTCACTTGACCTTTGCTCCATAAGCCAATCAGGATCTTCAGCTGTTGTAGCATGCAGATCTATAGGTGATGCGCACTTATAAACCAACAATTAACGTGGTCTTCTACACTCTCTAGCGATGATGTGCAGATCAGTAAAGCGGATCTGGAAGGCTATCATAGTTCTTCGGATGAAAGTCGTGATGAGGAGCTGGCCTTTCTGCCCCGAATAGCAAGAAACAGCCGATGCTAGCACAATTCAATGACGAATGAAAGGTTTAGCATAAAATTCAAGGTAAGTTCCATTGGACAGAAAAAATACTAAAAATTTTACACCTATAAATCATCACTTAGCACTAAAAATAGATACCGAAGGACATATGATTTTACCTACATATCTATGGCTTCATATTATTTAAAGTGATAAATTCCCCAAATTCTTATAGTCAAACAAAAAACTTCCAATGAAAACTATCATCAAGACAGTTTTAACCCCAATATTACTTAAAATATAAAGCCATGCTCTTCTTTGCTGCATCCCTGATCTCTCTGTCTGGATAAGTCTAATACAATAAATGATTATAAAGAAGTAACATCATATGAGACTATTATAGATATCATATCCAAGGATCGACAATAAAAGAAAGTCTCAGTCGGCAAAATCAGTGAAAGCCAAAATATACCCTGAGATGCAAACGCGCATAAGGGTTTTGAATATGTAAAATCGCAACAATTTAGGTGAGAAAAATCAGTTATTTACATTCACTGAAACTACAATTTTTCATCCACCTCATAATAATTTCTTGTGACATCTCCCTTTTGTATATAGGTACATACATTGTAACGAAACTCGTAACATATTCTATATTTCAGTTCTCATAGTTTGATCATACTACATAAAAGAGGACCTTACTTGTGACTGCCATCAGAAATGTTTTCAATGTGAAACTGACTGTCATTACTAATCTGTGCTTCAGAATAGACTGCTACACTTCCTTTGGTTTCAACACAATATGAGTTGACAACTATCAAATGTATCTCGTACAAAGATTGATTAGTTGAAATGACTAACATATTGCTAAAGTCATTTTAGTAAAGCCAACCATGGATTTTAACCACTCTGAGAACCTTGTTGCTAGAGAGTTGACATAGAACTATGAACCCTCACGACGTTTTGGGATGAACAGTCATATATGGACTTAAAGAATGGAAATAGGTATTGACGGTACTGTGAAAAATACCCGAATAAATATTACCGTCTTTGATATAAACATTACTCGCCATAAAATCGTTCTCTTTCTCAGTAATACTGATCTCCATGTCGCGCCTCTTTGGGAGCATTTCTTTGTCAGCATGTAGATTCCTTCAATATTTATATCCACGCAAATCTACCAAATAGAAGAAGAATCATGAAATTAGCCCATAGGAAGGTACCTACAATCATTCTTCCGTGATCATTACCCAAAACCTAATTAAGTGTTTAGGAAACATGGACATACAAACAACAACCACTAATCAACAAATTGGGAAAAGAAACACAATTAATTGCAAACTGAATCTCACACGAAATTATCAAGAAGAAATACCAAACCTAAATGTTTTGCGATGTAAATTTGATGTTTGTGGAAAGTTTTTTTCTCGCAATAGATTTGGAAAATATGTTGTTTTGTCATGGAAACTGCTATTTTACCGAATGATCTGTAACTGTCACGACCCCAAAATCCTAAGCCGGCCGTGATGGCGTCTAACATGGAAGTAGGCTAGCCAACAATCACATACTGACATAATATTATCATAATTTCGAAAACTATTCCGATATTTCACAAAATTCTTTCGCTTAAGCAGTTTAAAGCAACAAAATGAATAAAACAGTTCATACACTGCCACAAAACCTGGAGTCAACCGTCATGAGCATCTACGAGTAGTATAAAATAACCCTACTGTCATAATACATCAAGTCTCGGAACGAGGAACTAAATACAAAACAAGAAATAGGAAAAGAGATGTTGTGGACGCTGGACAGCTACCTCAAAGTCCCAACTCCGGCTCCACAAGAAGGAAGAAAACTAGCGCTCGGTACCAGCACTTGTATCTTCACACAGGGGTGTAGGATGTAATGTGAGTACGCCAACTCAGTAGTAATGAAAATAAATCAAGTCTAAGCAGTAAGAAACACGTAGGATTAAATCATCAATTTATAATAAGCACAGTCTTTCTTCCAATAGTGTATACATTAAATCAACATGCTTTAAAAGCCAGCTTCAGTAAAAAAATCCTTTGAAAAGTGTGATTTCCAACAATTTTAGAAAAACGCCCAAGAGTTTAGTGAAAAATGAAATAAATCATAAATAGCCACTCGGGCCAAAACATGTATCATAAACCGCCTCTCGGGAAAATCATCACTCAGAATCAGTCACTCAGCATGTCTAACAATCACTCAGTATCAGCCCCTCGGGCATCCTCACTGTCACTCATGCCTCCTAGTCACTCGTCACTCGTCACCCGACACTCGCACTCAGTAGGTACCTGCGCTCACTGGGGGTGTGTACAGACTCTGGAGGGGCTCCTTCAGCCCAAGCGCTAATATCAAGCCACCTCGTGGCGTATCATATCCTCACAGTCAGGCCCTCGGCCTTACTCAGACAGAAATTCTCAAAAATCCACTCGGGTTGTCAGTAAAACGGGGTACTCGACCCAAAAACATCATTTTATATCTCAAAATAGTGTAAATAAGGCTGAGTTTCAAAATCAGTTAAACATAATATGACCGAGTGTAAATCATAAGTCAACACAATGAAGACTAGCAGTAAAAGCCCCCAAGGGATCTAAACAGGTCGGCACAAGGCTCCAAACATGGCTTACAACCTAAACATAACAATAGTCTGAAAACACAATTTAACATATGATTTAAAAGTAAATACACAACTCAATAATTACCACGGGAAGGACCAAGTCCCAATCCCCGATCATGGCACGCCACACTCGTCATCCAGCATGTGCGCCACTCCAAAAGTAGTGAGAAAATACGAGGTCCGGGGTTTCATACCCTCAGGGCAAGATTTACAGTCATTACTTACCTCAAACCGGCCCAAAAACTAATTTGCGATGCTCTTGCCTCTCGAATCGGCTCCCAAATGCTCCGAGTCTATCAAAATCAGATTAATATCATCAAAATATGCTAGGGATACGAAACCCATTCAAAAATTATCAAAATTAGGCACAATTCCCGAAATTGGCCAAACCCGACCCCCGGGCCCACGTCTCGGAATTCTACAAAAATCACATCACAAGAATCCTCATCCTTTCCCGAGTCTATACATATAAAATGCATCAAAATCCAACCACAATTGACCCTTCAATTCCTCAATTTTAAGTCTAAATTTCTCAAGCCCTAAACCCCCAATTTATACCATTAAATTCCACTAATTCCATGCTTAATCCGTCAAATATCAACATATAATCGAGTTTTTAGTCCAAGAAACTTACCTCCACGGAAATCCCTTGAAATCCCTCTTCAATTTGCTCCCAAAAGCCTCAGCCCGCATGCAAATATGATGAAAGTACCTAAAATTCGCGAAGGCAAGTATTTATACTTCCTGCCCAGTGAAACCGCATCTGCGGCCTTCTCTCCGCACCTGCGAAAATCCACTTAAGGCCCATTTCTCGCACCTGCACCTGCGGTTTCGCAGGTGCGGTCCAAGTCTCGCACCTGCGACTTTCTCCAGCCTGACCCATTATCGCACCTGCGCAAGCCACCTCACCAATGCGGCATTGCACCTGCGGCTACCCTTCCGTAGGTGCGGCCACACCAGAAACCTGGCACCAACATCTCCTTCAGCTGTATTTTCCAACTTTAATCCTTTCGATGACTATCCGAAATCAACCTGAGCCCCTCGGGAACCCAACCAAAAACACAAACAAGTCCCATAACCTTATTCAAACTTGGTCTAGCCTTTGAAACACCCAAAACAACGCTACAACACCAAGATCACATCGGATGCAAGCCTATATACTTTGAGATTTCTAAATTTCGCCAATGATGCCGAAACCAACCAAAACACGTCTGAATGACCTAAAAATTTGCACACACGTCCAAAATTACACTACAAACCTACTCCAACTTCCGGAATTCAATTCCGACCCTGATAGCTAATTTTTCCACTGCCGACCGGAAATCGCCAAAAACTCAATTTCGCCAATTCAAGCCTAATTCTGCTCCGGACATCAAAACCACATTCCGAACACACTCCTAAGTCCCAAATCACCTAACAAAGCTATCCAAACCATAAAATCTACATTCCGAGGTCGTTTACCAATAAGTGAACTCCCACTTGACTTTTCCAACTATTAAGCCAATTTAAGAGACTAAGTGTCTCAGTTCTTACCACGACCACACCGAACCCGAACCAACCAACCCAACACATCATAATTAGGTTAATTAGCACATAACAATGATGAAATAGGGGAAACATGTCTAATCTCAAGGAACGACCGGCCGGATCGTTACATCCTCCCCCATTTAAACAAACATTCGTCCTCGAACGGGTCTAGAAACATACATGGAGTCTTAAATAAGTGAGGATATCTGCTCCGCATCTCCCGCTCGGTCTCCCAGGTGGCATCTTCCATCGGATGTCCTCTCCACTGAACCTTCACTGAAGCTATATCCTTGGACCTCAACTTCCTGACCTGACGACCCCAAATAGCCACTGGCTCTACCTCATATGACATATCACCCTCGAGATGAACTGTGCTGAAGTCCAAAACATGAGACGGGTCACCAACATACATCAGGAGCATCGAAACATGGAACATCGGATGAATACCCGATAAGCTGGGTGGCAAGGCAAGTCTATAAGCCACATCTCCAATCCTCTGAAGCACCTCAAATGGCCCAATGAACCGGAAACTCAACTTCCCCTCTTCCTGAACCTCATAAAACCCTTCATGGGTGATACCTTCAGCAGCACCTTCTCTTCCTCCATGAAATACACATCCCGGATCTTCCGATCCGCCATAACTCTTCTGACTAAACTGTGCTGTGCGAAGCCGCTCCTGAATCAACTTCACCTTACCCAACGCATCCTGAACCAAGTATGTGCCCAATAGCCTAGCCTCGCCCGACTCAAACCAACCAACCGGAGATCTACACCTCCTACCATATAAAGCCTCATACGGAGCCATCTGGATACTCAACTGATAACTATTATTATATGCAAACTCCGCAAGCGGAAGAAACTGGTCCCATGAACCTCCAAAATCAATGACACACGCACGCAACATGTCCTCCAGAATCTGAATAGTACGCTCCGACTGCCCGTCGGTCTGAGGATGAAACACTGTGCTCAACTCAACCTGAGTACCTAGCTCTCTCTGCACGTCCCGCCAAAACTGAGATGTGAACTGGGTACCTCTGTCGGAAATGATAGAAACTGGAACCCTATGCAATCGAACAATCTCCCTGATATAAATCTCAGCTAACCGCTCCAAAGAATAAGTAGTACCAACAGGAATGAAGTGCGCGGACTTGGTCAGCCGATCCACGATAGCCCATATAGCATCAAACCTCCTCGAAGTCCGTGGAAGCCCAACTACAAAGTCTATGGTGATTCTCTCCCACTTCCACTCCGGAATTTCTAACTTCTGATGCAATCCACCTGGTCTCTGGTGCTCATACTTAACTTGCTGACAGTTGAGACACCGAGCCACGAACTCAACAGTATCCCTCTTCATCCGCCTCCATCAATAATGCTGTCTCAGATCCTGATACATCTTCACGGCACCTGGATGGATGTAATACCGCAAACTATGGGCCTCTGCTAGAATCAACTCCCGGAGCCCATCTACATTGGGAACGCAAATTCGGCCCCGCATCCTCTGACCCCATCATCACCAATAACCACATCCCTGGCATCACCTCGACGGACCTTGTCCTGAAGAACTGCTCTAATCTGATCATAAAGAGAAGACCCGGAGGCTACACAAGCCAATACTCGTTGGGGCTCTGATATATCCAATCTCACCAGCTGACCCGCTAAAGCCTGATCATCAAGTGCTAAAGGTTGCTCTGCCGCTGGTAGGTAGTCCAGACTCTCCAAACTCTCTGCTCTGCAACTCAGGGCATCGACCACTACATTGGCCTTCCCCCGATGATATAGAATAGTGAGGTCATAATCCTTGAGAAGCTCCAACCATCTCCTCTGATGCAAATTCAGATCCTTCTGCTTAAGCAGATGCTGCAAACTACAGTGAACAGTGAAAATCTCACAATGTATTCCATACAAAAAATGACGCCAAATCTTCAAGGCGTGGACAATGGCTGCTAGCTCAAGATCATGCACTGGATAATTCTTCTCGTGTGCCTTCAACTGTCTGGACGTGTAGGCAATCACCCTACCGTCTTTCATCAAAACCTCTGCAAGGAAAACTCTCGAGGCATCACAGTAAACTGTATAAGAACCTGAACCCATAGGCAAAACCAACACTGGAGCTGTAGTCAAAGCTGACTTGAGCTTCTGAAAGCTCTCCTTGCACTCCTCAGTCCACCTGAACTGAGCACCCTTCTGGGTCAGTCTGGTCATAGGTGTTGCAATAGATGAAAACCCCTCTACAAAACGGAGATAGTACCCTACCAAACCAAGGAAACTGCAGATCTCGGTAGCAGATGACGGTCTAGGCCAGCTCTGCACCGCCTCTATCTTCTTCGGATCAACCTGAATAACCTCACTGGACACCACGAGCCCCAAGAAATCTACTGAATCAAGCCAGAACTCACACTTTGAAAATTTTGCATACAACCTCTTCTCCCTTAGAGTTTGAAACACTGTCCTCAAATGCTGCTCATGATCCTCCCGAGATTGGTAATATACCAAGATATCGTCAATAAACACGATGATGAAAGAGTCAAGATAAGGCCGGAACACACTGTGCATCAAGTGCATAAAGGCCGCTGGGGCATTAGTTAGCCCGAATGACATAACCAGAAACTCATAATGACCATATCTAATCCTGAAGGCAGTCTTCGGGATGTCGGGCCCCCGAATCTTCAACTGATGATAGACATAACGCATGTCAATCTTGAAAAATACCCTAGCACCCTACAACTGATCAAACAAGTCATCTATACGGGGCAAGGGATACCGGTTCTTCCCCGTAACCTTGTTCAACTACCGATAATCAATACACATATGCATAGGACCATCATTCTTCTTCACAAACAACACCGGAGCACCCCAAGGTGACACACTAGGTTGAATAAACCCCTTATCTAGGAGTTCCTGAAGCTGCTTCTTTAGTTCCTTCAACTCCGCTGGTGCCATACGATAAGGTGGAATAGAGATAGGCTGAGTGCCTGGCACCAGGTCAATACCAAAATCAATGTCCCTTATAGGTGGCATGCCTGGCAGGTCTGCAGGAAACACGTCCAGAAAATCACGGACCACAGGAACCGAATCAATAGCGGGAGTCTCACCACCGACATCCCTCACAAAAGCCATATACGATAAACACCCATTTTCAACCATATGCTGAGCCTTCAGGTAAGAAACCACCATGCTAGGCACATACTCAGAAGAACCTCTCCACTCAACCCTCGGAAATCCTGGAACAGCTAAGGTCATGGTCTTAGCGTGAAAATCAAGAACATCATGGCACGGAGATAGCCAATCCATGCCCAACATCAAATCAAAATCAACCATGATGAGTAACAGTACGTCCACTCAGGTCTCCAGGCTCCCAATAGATATCACACATGACCGATGCACACAATCCACAACAATAGTATCACCCACCGGAGTCGACACATGAACCGATGCAACTAGAGACTCACGGGGCATATCCAGAAAATAGGCAAAATATGAAGAAACATAGGAATACGTAGAACCAGGGTCAAATGAAGCCAAAGTATCTCGGCGACAGACTAAGACAATACCTCTGATCTCTGCATCGTAGGCCATAGCATCTGGCCTAGCTAGAAGTGCATAGATACGAGCCTAGCCTCCACCTGCATGACCTTACCCTCTAGGGCGGCCCCTGGAGGTCTAGCCCCCACCCCTAGCTGTCTGGACGGGTGGTGAAGTAACTAGAGCCGAAGTCGAGGGTTGGCCCCTCTGCTGAGAAGAACCACCAAAACTACGGGGACACTGTCTCCACATGTGACAAAAATCTTCGCACTCGAAACAACTCCTTGGAGCTGGAGACGGGGACTAAGAGGAACCCTTGGCACCAGAATGGCCACTAGAAGAACATGCATGGAGGAACCCTGAACTGATGGTGCTCGAGCTGCGCTCTGGGCTGGAAGGGAACTGAATGAAGAACGGGCCAATTTAGAACTGCGGGCACCATGCCCCGAAGATGCACCATCATAGGCTGGGCGGATTGGCTGAGGAGGCCTGAATGAATGACCTCTACCATGCTGAAACTGTCCTCTGGAAGGAGCACTACTAGAACCGCCAGATCCACGAGGCCTCTTGGCCTCCCTCTCCTCTCGCTCCTGGTGGCGAACTGACTCAATATCTCGAGCAATATCAACAACCTGCTCGAAGGTAGCACCTGGTACCCTCTCCTTAGTCATCAAAAGACGGAGCTAATAAGTGAGGCCATCCACAAACCTCCTAATCCTCTCCCTATCAGTAGGGACCAACTCGGTGGCATGATGAGCCAACTTTGAAAACCGCATCTCATACTGCATCACTGATAGCTCCCCCTAACGCAGCTACTCAAACTGCCTGTGCTTCTCCTCCTTGTGAGACTGGGGTATATACTTCTCCCAGAAGATAGTGGAGAACTGCTTCCACGTGAGGGGTGGTGCACCAATAGGCCTACGCCTCTCCAAAGACTCCCACCAAGTAAAAGCAGCCCCAGAAAACTGAAAAGTAGCAAACGAGACCCCACTAGTCTCTAGAATCCCAGCAGTACGAAGCATCCTTTGACACTTATCCAGAAAACCCTGGGCAACCTCGCCCTCAGCACCATTGAATGTCGGAGCTGAATTCTACTGAATCTCTCCAGCCTACGCTGCTCATCATCTGGCAGGGCTGGAACACCGAAGTCCTGAACTGGAGCAACCAGCTGGGCTGGAACTGCCCCCGGTGTCTGAAGGCCCTAAGTAACCTGCTCAGGTATCCGGGCAGTTGGAGTCTGAGTGCCTCCCCCGGACTGAGAAGTAGCAGCAATAGATACAACAACTGCCTGGGCAAGGCTAGTACATACTGTCAAGATCTGATCCAGATAACAATGGGCACTACCGGTGCCTGAGCCTATCCCGCTGGAATATCTGCTGCGGGAACCTCATCCTGAATGGTAGGTGGACCCTCAGGTGCTACCCCGACTGCTGCACGGGCTGGTTCCCTACCTCTACCACGGCCTCGACCGCAGCCTCGACCTCTCACTGGTCTAGCTGGTGTCTGGTCACCCTGATCGGTACCGCGTGTCCTCTCCATCTGTGAGAGAATGAAACAACAGAAGTTTAGATTTCTAGAATCAATAAAATGGCACGACATAATTCAAGAAAATGATATTTTTACTAAGGGTTCTGTAGCCTCTCGAAGATAAGTACAGACGTCTCTGTACCGATCCGCAAGACTCTACTAAACCTGCTCATGACCGTTGAGTCCTATATAACCTAGGCTTTGATACCAACTTGTCACGATCCCAAAATCCTAAGCCGACCGTGATGGCGCCTAACATGGAACTAGGCTAGCCAATAATCACATACTGACATAATATTATAATAATTTCCAAAACTATTTCAATATTTCACTAAATTCTTTCGCTTAAGCAGTTTAAAGAAACAAAATGAATAAAACAGTTCATGCACTTCCCCAAAACCTGGAGTCAACCGTCATGAGCATCTACGAGTAGTACAAAATAACCCTACTGTCATAATACATCAAGTCTCAGAATGAGGAACTAAATACAAAACAAGAAATGGGAAAAGAGATGTTGTGGATGCTGAACAGCTACCTCAAAGTCCCAACTCCGGCTCCACAAGAAGGAAGAAAACTAGCGCTCGGTACCAGCACCTATATCTGCACACAGGGGTGCAGGGAGTAATGTGAGTACGGCAACTCAGTAGTAATGAAAATAAATCAAGTCTAAATAGTAAGAAACACATAGGATTAAATCATCAATTCATAATAAGCACAATATTTCTTCCAACAGTGTATACATTAAATCAACATGCTTTAAAATCCAACTTCAGTAAAAAATCCTTTGAAAAGTGTGATTTCCAACAATTTCAGAAAAATCCCCAAGAGTTTAGTGAAAAATGAAATAAATCATAAATAGCCACTCTGGCTAAAACATGTATCATAAACCGCCCCTCGGGCAAATCATCACACAGAATCAGTCACTCAGCATGCCTCACAATCACTCAGTATAAGCCCCTCGGGCATCCTCACTATCACTCATGCCTCCAAGTCACTCATCACTGTTGATACCCAATTTTTCCTCAAACTATTTTTTAAATTTGCATATATACCTCATAATCACTTTTCATAATAATTGGCATTTTTTCATAATTTTACCAATTTATTTTCCTATTTATTTAGTGTTTTAAATGCAATAACTATTCATAAATTGCATTACAAGTAATTTAAAATTATTTCTTAGCTCAATATACCATTCTAGTCCTGTCAGGATTTAGTTCTTTCATAAATTAGCCAATTTTGGTATTATTTAATTATAATTACATCAATTTTACAATTATAGCCTAATCGTATATTTTATACCATTTTAATCACTGATTAGCCGTTTTATATTTTTTTATATTAGCTAATTAACTTAGTTGTACTTATTTAACCTCAATTTCATTTTTTGTATAATTATTAGCTGTTTTATTGATTATTTATTTAAGTTTAATGAGTATTTAACAATTAGCCACATTTATTTAAATTATAGCCTAACTCTAAACCCAACCCACCTGATTTATTTAACCCAATCTACCCAGCCCAAAATCCAAATCCTTACCCGGCCCAATCTCAGACCAATCTGAACCGTTGATCAAATTAGATCAACGACCTAGATCCTTGTTACCATAATTAAACCCCAACTACCCCCCCTTCGACCCCTCATTCTCTCACGACCCCTCATTTATCTACTCTCATCTCTCTCTCTAGTCTCTTTTGGAGACTTCCTTCTCTTCAGTTCCGATGAACTCCTTCATCTTCTCCCGCCACCCCTTTGCCGGAAACCTTGAAGCCTTCGTCCTCTTGCCTTTCATGGCTCTCCTATGCAAGTGATGTCCTCCCTAAGGCCCTCAAAGGGCGAGAACCCGTCTGCTTACACCCATGGTGTTCCTGTCTACTTCAAGCCTCCAGAGCTTGATTCCGAGTAGGGTTTATGACCCTGAGGCTCGAGCCAGTGCTGTTCGAGGTCTTTCTCATCTTCTTTGAGGTTTTATGTAAAATCCTAACTCTTAAAACTTTTCGATTCTTTTAGATCTATGATAGATTTCTGTATGTTTTGAGCTATCTTGTTGTTTTCTCAGAGTTTCTCCAATTTCCTCTAAAAAAGGCTTTCCGTTTTCAAACTAGGGTTTCATTACCCCTCTTAAATAATTTTTTTCATGACTATTCAGTATTATCCTAAGGTCTCTACTGTGTTTTAACGATTCAATAAAGTTTCTCTATCTTATATGAGTTGTTGTGCTGAAATCCCTAATTTCTAGTCCTAAACCCTAAGTTCCTGATTTGTCTTTGATAATATGTTTGCATATGTGTTTGCGTTTCATGAGCTTTATGATTCACTGATATTTTACCCTATGTTATTCATCTATGTCTTTGATTTTTCTTGCTTTCCGTTTATCTCACTTTTCACTCTGTAATTCATATTAATCCCTAGTTTCGTATGATTTCACTACTAGGGTTTCTGACTT